>KL268921.1:513-19437 GCA_000699545.1 Podiceps cristatus | reverse complement strand
GGCTGCTTCACTGATGGGTTTTGACGGTATGAGCCCCTTTTCAGGTGTTAAGAGTTAACGTGTTCAGTATCTGTAACATGTTCAAGTATAAAGTATTTTAGACTTCACCGGGTGCTATACAGACTCTGCTTTTTCTGGAATCCAGTGATTACTTAAAATAGGTATTTATTAAAGATTAACTAGTTTCCTTATTGCAGAGTTTAATACCCATTAAGGCTTAATTTCTTTAATTAGTTGAATGAAGAATCTAAGATGCCTTGCAATGTGTAATATGTCTTAAGCATTCCACATCAGTATTCTTTTAGTAGAGGGGGAATCTTTGAGGAAGGCACACTTGATTAGTGTAGCTATGATGAATTGGATATTATCTTCAGCAAATGTTGGCTTCACCACCTCCACCCCAGGAGCCTTCTGGAAACTGAAGAAAGTAATTTTTTTTTTTTTTTTTTCTTCCCAGTTTTGTTGGTGACCCGCTTAGGAAGCGGCTGTCAGGTAATACCAGAATTTAGTTGGCACATAACAGCAGTGTTTTTGCTGACTCCACCAACAGTTGTTTCAGTTTTTTAAAAATACATAGTTCAGTTATTCCAAAACAACCTAGATTGTTTTTTTCTCCCCTATGATGACACATTTCACACTTTTAATCAAGGTAGTATGAAGACAACAGTAAAAATTGCTTAAAACATTGTAAGATGTATGGGAAAACTGAATTCTTCCATAGTATGAAATATATTTGTGTCTAAACAAAGTATTAATTTATGAGTCCAGTCACTATTTTAGCATCTTTTAGTTGACTTTTCAGCATAAAAAGAAACATTCCTTGCTGGGGGACAGATGGGCTATAGTCCATCTTGGGTGGTATTTCATCTTGAGTGAGACGTTGAAAATAATCTTGGAACACTTTCCCGAACCCATCCTCAAGTATTTGGCCGAGCTTGAGTATACTTAATTTACCTCTTTAGAAATTAAACTGCCACTTCCTTGTTTCCTAGTTTAGTTTTCTGATCTGCTCACTTTGGACCATCTTTTTCAGTAAGAAAAGTCTTAACTTACTGGTTTTGTGACCCACCAAATAGAACAGTGGAATAATCAGGCTATTATCAGTCTGCTATGAATAAAGTGTAAATAGACATTTTATATGTTACTGTCAAACACAAAACTTTTGTGAAGAGAACCATGTTTTTAGTTTTTTTCCTGAAGTAATTACACATATAGGTTTTGAAGGTAGGTGTGCATAATTGCTTTGTTTTTTTCCACCTGTTCTCAAGTCTTTGAGTGTTGCAGTTTTATTCCCTGTATCAGGCATTAGCACAAGATTTTCAGAAGCAACCTTTGTTCTGTAGCTTAGCATTCTGTTTCCATCCACCATTCCTTTTATTTTAAACTTGGTTATTTCCATCTGTTCTAGAAATAGATGCTTTTGATCATCAGATAATTAGTTTAGAATATTGTTACCCCAGAAACTGCTTTGCCTCAAAGCGCCCTACCTAAAAAGGCAGAAATCGGGAGTCTTGTGCTGTGTGTATGCAAACCAGCATTTTGTTTAACTTTGGGAAAGGCATGTGTAGATGGAGAAAGGAGCCCCCTCCTAGTCTATGGAGGGAAGTTTGTGCATAGGTCTCCTATATAGAATAGTTTGTGGGAGAAGGTGACTGGAACAAGGATAAGAGACTGATCATAAACCCATTGAAATTAGGAGACCTTTTGTGCACTTTTATCTTAATTTCTTCAGTTTCTCAGTCAACAAAATGAGTAATATCTTGAAATTCACTTTGTTTTAATCTGTGATGTATGTTTAGTCCTATGCATTTCTAAAATACTGTTTCACTTCATTCTTAGTGGCATTTTTATTGAAACTTTGTTGAAAAATGAAACTTTTTAAAATCTTAATATACAAAACCCTCACATTCTAACTTGCTTTTATGGTTTTAATCCTTGTTTTGTTTTTTTTTCTTCTAGATAAGAAGCCCAGCATAAGTTCGAGACTGCTGTAGTACAATCTGCAAACTTTGACACCTTGCCTATTGAATGTTACTATCTTTTAGAAAAAGTGAGTGTACTTAAAAAAAAGTCCCCAGCGATGCATTGTCTATAACTTTCTGTCAGCAGAAAATGAACAAAGAAACAAGAAAACAACCCCCCGTGTTACTAATCTGTATGTATACGGTTGTATGTATAATAATAATTTCTGTAACATCGTTTGTGATGTTTTCACTCAGTCTGTGTTCAAAGTAATGAATTGTCCTTCACTTTTTCTGATGTAAAATACCTAGATTGCTTATAGTAATGAACCTTTTTTTGCTGTAGGTTACAAAATTATTCATATCTCTGTCTGTTAAACCAATCATGCTTTTCCTGAACATGTCTTCACTTTTTGCTCAGCTGAGGTTGAGCCATAGATATATTTTTAAATGTGGTTTGTCTTTTTAGTAAACCTGTTTAAAATTCTGTTCTGTAACTTGAAAGAGCTGACCTGTAGTGACTGTTACATATTAACTCCCATCAGTCTTTTTTTTCTTTCCTAATTCTGACATAATAAACTTCTCTTGTACTATTTTTGAGTGTGTATGAACTTGTGCCCTGTGGTTACTGGACACTGGTTTCTGTGTACAGTGCTTCAGTTGGTAGAAATGGGCCAAAAGTGATACTGTGATTTATGCGTGAAGTCTGTGATATGTGAGCAGCTTCCATAGCCCGGTCACAGTTACAGACCAAATCTTAAACCTGTATTTAATTTATTAGATTATAGGAACTTGACAGCTGGGCCAGTTGCCAAAACCTTTGCAGTTATCACTAAATTGCAAAGGCTGAGCTTGATCAAAGTAAAATGTGCAGATACTGAGTCCTTTTTTCAAGTCAGCTGGCTTGTAGGAAATAAGCTTTAAGGCTGAATTCTTGTATCATACATCTCCGTTCTCTCTGGCACTGTGATCTTGGAGCTGTGATCTAATTACTGAGAAATGGCATGGCCTGATTTGTTCTTTGTTGAGTGCATTGAGATAGGATGATGAAAACTCTTGTACAAGTTGTGCATACTGTAACTTACTGTGCTAAAACTGGTCATTACCTTTTTAAGGATACATCCAGGCAGTGTCCATGTGTTCCTTGTCAGCTTGTGATTCCCCCTCCAGCTGTTGTGTTGCAAGTTGTGGGTTTCTCAATGAATTTCTTGTCTTACTTGATAATCTGTGTTTATTAGTGTGGAGAATGATCTGTCCTTAATACACAAGGTATGAATGGTGGAATTTGTCTCTAGGTTTCATTTTGGGGCATGGTTTTTCTTACGGGCTCAAACATTGAGCTATAGCAATTTCTATGGTGTTCTAGGTTTTATTTTGGTAAAAGTTTTGGAAATTTAGGGCTACTAAGCAGCATGTCAACTGTAACTTGAAGTATTGTCCTCATGTGTTTGCATTTGTTACTGCTTATGGTTCCTGTCTGACAAACCTGTGTAAATTGGAAGACTCAGTCCTTGTGCCATTACTTGTAATTCTACAACGCTAATCAAAACTCAAGGCTGTTGTAGTGCTCAGCTCATTCTGGTAATAACTGCTAAGGAGGAGCAGCAGCACTAAAGTTAGAGGTGGGAGAGCCTGTTTCCACTCTGCAGTCATCTCTTACAATCTTTATAACCAGTTTTCTTCTGTTATGAACTCCTGTCTTAAATACCCTTATTCCACAGAGCTTTTGCATAGAACTTGCTATAGCGTTTTGTGGAAATTTGACCCATTTGGATCTTGTAGCAGGTCTGGAGCTTTTTCCTCATCTGTTTGTTCAACTTCTTCCCACATGTTCATCTTTCATTGTAATGTGTTTCAGCTGTGCTATGTGAAGACTAGCTGATTTTAGGACCATCTGAGAATGATGGCCTAGCTGGGTGGAAAAATGCTGTTTTAAATTTTTAAATGGTGGGAATAGATCTTCAGTGAGAAGGAGCCTTTTCTTCACTAGTTTTAGTTCCTGCACTTAAAAGTAAATCTCACTAGTTTACAAACTGATGCTGAAAGGTCAGTTAGAACTTGGAAACTTTTCCTAAAAAAAACCAAACTTGTAACCAAAAAATAATTTGCCCTTTGACTGTTTTCTATAGGAAATGGAAATAAAAGCATAATAAAAAATGAGCAACCATAGTTGAATGAATAGAGAATCTTTTTCCTGTTACAAAACTTTTTGTTCTAGTTTGTCAAAATTATTAGGGTTTTTTTTTTTTTTTTTTTTTTTTTTTTTTAGAATATAGTGCTTGCTTCCATGTCTATGCTGAATCAAGCTCTGGAAAACTGAGGTGTGGTTTGGTGATACAGATTTATGAGACAATAAATTGTATTTGTGAAGTCATTTTTTTCCTCACTTCTGTTCAATATGTATTTTCTTTTCTCTGCTTGGTTGTCGATGGCACAGAATGGTTCAGCAAGTTCCAGAAAACATAACTTTTCCAAATGAGGAAGAGAAGATATTGGAGCTTTGGAAAAATCTTAATTGTTTCCGGGAATGCCTAAAGCAATCAAAGAATAGACCTAGGTAAGAATCTGCTAAAAGCTGCAGCAACTGTGTGTGACAATGCAAGGCTGGCTTAGCTGTAATTACTTTTTTTTATTTGTGCCTTTGTTCTGTTAACAACAGCTGCTCCCTTTGCAGATAGCGATCTTGGCTCATGTTGCTGTCATGTCAGTTACCGTTTATATGTTACTTCCTGAAGAATCAACAGTGTATAAACAGTAGTAGTAAGTGTCTGATTTCCTGCTTGATGGGTTTATAAAAAAAGCCTGTAGGTAAGCAAGGACAACTCTTTCCTATGTCTGCCAGCTGTGGAGCAGCATGGTGGTGTTTTCAGTAGTAGTCTTGGTAGAACCAGCGATCAGTAGGAACTGAATGAGTTGAAATGTTCCCTTTAGTCCCACTGCCAACATATCTGTGCTGACTGATAATAGAAGAGGAAGATGTTGATGTTCTAGTAACACATAAAAAGCATAAGCATACCAATGTCCTTACCCTGTTTGAAGATCTGACACTCAATTTTTATATTAATTAATGTCTTGTGTTGTAGGTTTAACTTCTATGATGGTCCTCCATTTGCTACTGGGCTTCCACACTATGGCCATATTCTTGCAGGAACCATTAAGGACATAGTAACCAGATTTGCTCATCAGAGTGGTTTTCATGTTGACAGAAGATTTGGGTGGGATTGCCATGGCTTACCTGTGGTATGTGTAATAAATATGCCTACAGATATTTTTGTTGGTTTCTCTTTCCCATGTTGTTACCTGCTTATCAGTCATGTTTCTATTGGTCATATGCCTGGCTTTGTTGCTACAAGAGACATGGGAGTTCTTTGTCCGGTGTGTTGCTCTAGCTTTTTTGTGTGTGGTGATTTCAGGTGCTTCCTACTGGTCACCTGCCCTTGTCCAGGCACGCTGTTCATTACTACAAACATGTATTTATTTGGTATGTATTTGAAAATGGTTTTGTGTTGTGTTTTGAGGTGTTTTTATTTTATTTTTCCTTTTTCTAAAGATAGTAAAGAAACAATCACATGAGGGTTATTCTTTGAAATACCTGCT
Organism: Podiceps cristatus; assembly: GCA_000699545.1. NCBI lineage: Eukaryota > Metazoa > Chordata > Aves > Podicipediformes > Podicipedidae > Podiceps > Podiceps cristatus. The sequence continues at coordinate 13,879 of KL268921.1, read as the reverse complement.
TGATTCAGGGCATTACTCATGAAATCTCAAAAGGATAAAAGAGGTCCTTTAGAACACATAGAAAATAATTAAACTATCCAGAGAAATCCTGAAAGCTTCTGATGACAGTGTGGGTTTTTTGTCTGGTTGTTTTGAATGCTCCCAGGAATATGAGATTGACAAGACTTTAGGCATTAAAGGGCCAGAGGATGTGGCAAAGATGGGGATTGAGGAATACAACAACCAGTGCAGAGGAATTGTGATGAGATACTCAAAGGAATGGGAGGTAAGTAACGACTCAGTGCATATTCTGCTGTACGTTTCTAATTGTATGTGTGCAGAAGTTTTTCAGCTGGGGTGAATTTCATCCTTCTGTCTATTTGATAACGTGCATAAATCTCATGTCTTTAGCTACAGTATCTCTCACTGGTGATTCTGAAAGGGGAACAAAAAGAACAACATTGTGGTTCAGACCAGGGAGACTGCTGGGATGTCAAGAGAAGGTTACTGTAAGGTAACCTGGAGAGCAAAGGATCTAACTACCTATGTTGAACAAATAATAGATACATTGAGCAAATTATCTCTTTATTTGTATCTTCTTTAGTGTAGAAAATTGAAAGTAAGATCTGACTTTGTTTGGTTTTCACGTGGAACCAATAAAGGAAATGCACATTAACCTCCCCACTTTTCTGGACCCCTACTTTTCAGTCTTTTTCTTCCCAGAGTGTAGGTCTACAGCTTGTATTTCTGGAACAGCAGAAGTTGTAGCATTTGATTTTGTGTCAGAATAGGTGTGGGTAAACCCTCAGTCTTCCAAGAGAATATTGGTCTAAACTTTGCACCCTGTAAATAATAGGGAGAACATTGGTCTACGCAGACTCTTTAGGTTGGAGAGATGTTCCAAATAGGTGGGTTGGGTATTTTCTTGAGATGGACATTTTTTTTTTTGGTTTTTTTTCCTAACTCTGAATAATACTTATTGTGTGCATAGGACCTGATGGTATTTCTTTTTGTCCTTAACAGTGTGGCCAGAATAAAGTGCATTTAGCCCTGTACTTTGTATTTGCTGTCAGTTTGATGCGTCTGTGAAGTGATGACTTTTTTTTTTGGAGCTGAGTGGCAGCCCAGGTGCTTCCCTAGCTGTGCCCCTATATTACAGTGACAGCATGTGATAGCAAGTGCCAAAGGAAGAATGGAAGGAGAGGCCATATTTTCTTCAGCCTTTGTGGCACAGGGCCTTCCTAGGCCAAAGGATTTTTTTCTTTACCCCCTGCTGGTCTAGAATCCTTGACAGATTCTTCCCTCCTGATTTTTATCTAGATACATTTTTAATCTAGGTATAACAGCCTGTGTCAAGGCATGCCACTGGTTACTTAAACATAGTTTGAAGAATTGTAGTAGTTCTATAAAATCATGGTTTCCAGTAAACCTTATTTTTAACATCAGTTGTTTCTTTTTCTAGGCAGAATAGTCCTAATTCTTTAGTTTTTCCTCATGCAGAAGTTAGTCTACCACATCACACTTTATATGTTCACTAGTCCTGCTGTACTCCTTTTTGCCTCTTGCTCTGGGGAGTGTTTTAAAGTTCTGGCCAGTATCTGAAGAAGCTATAGCTGCCTTTGTTAGAATAGCTGTGGCCTGAAGCTGAGTGAGTGGCTGGATGAAAAGCACAGGATTTTTGGTTTGTGGTTTTTGTGGTTTTTGTGGTTTTTTTTTTTTTTTTTTCAAATATACAATCCTTCATCTATACTCTGAAATTTTGTATTTCAAAAACATCATCAAGGATTCTTTGTTGATTTTAGAAGTAAAAAGTTTCATTCTGGTTCACATTTTGTTTTCCATAGTTGTTCCTTTTAACTTGCTGTTGTCTGCAGCAAATGGTATTTTTGCAGCACTGATTAGTCCAAATACTTAGTCTTTTGGATGGTAAATGCATTTTGTGTTTTGTTTTCTGAATAAACTTGTGCATATTACGTGTGTATTTTGACACACAGACATATATTTCAGATTATTAATAGAAGTAAAGAAATCTATTTAAATGTCTTGTTTGTGATTGGCTGGTAATAAATTCAACTATTTGGGGATAGTGTTAGGAGAGGAATTCCCAACATTCCATTGGAGATAGTGTTTATTTTCTGACTGGAGTGGTTAGCAAATGTTTGAACCTTGTGAAAAATATAAAAGGTTCCTTAGCTGTGTAAGGTCTTTCAGCGCCGAGACCAAATATAATACTCTATCTTCATGGATCCTTGTATTAATCAGCTCGAGGCTTTGGATCTTAATAGTGGACTGTCAGAGTGGCTTAAAGGTCAGAAGCAAAACTGAGCTCAGGTGTTATGTGAAAATACAGAGGTGAGAGAATTCATTTGCTTTCTTTTCACTTTACCAGTTTGACGTTCAGTGTGGTCTTTGTGTAACAGTATCGGGACAGGTGCTTCTGGGCTTGGATATTTGCAGAGCTGAGGGTCCCAATAGCTGTGCAATCAGCAGAGTGTCACTTGTCCAAGTGGAGCCCATAGCTAACTTGTTACTCATTAGTTTTCCTAGTGTGCCAATGGCCGTGACCATAATCTGTCCCGAGACAGGGACTAACACCTGTTGGTCTTGAGGTCTTTGACAGCCCTGTCATAGCTTTGGGAAGTCAAAGAAGGCAGTTGGCCCTGAAATAGTTTTGATAACTTCTTGTGATACATCAATTTCTTCCAGCATTTTTTTATCTTCAAATTACATTATGCTTTTATTTAACTGAAAGCTGATAGACTGTTCTGGATTTTGACTGTCTCTGCGAGTAGTTTTAAAAATAGAAACAAGACCACTGTAAAGAAAAGCAATTTTCAGGCATTTGAACCTTGTTTGAACCTTGAATGATTCACCATTTCTATTTTATGAATGATTTACCATTTCTGTTCAGTAGCATTTAACACATTTGCCTTTTGTGTGACCTGGGTTCTAAACAATTAATGTTCATGGCTTCACTCTTTGCTCATTTTTGCCTGTTTAAATACAGTGTTTGGAACTATTGTCAGGCTGAAATATATCATAGATGTGTTTCATTGATAAGGGACAAACACTAAACTTAAAAATCAAGCTGTTTCCAATAAGTATTGGAAATGTATCATGATCTTTAATGTTAAGATGCCTTTCAATCTCTGTGTTTGTTTCTTAACAGTTCAGTGTTACCAGGTTAGGACGCTGGATTGATTTTGAAAATGATTATAAAACTCTATATCCTGAGTTCATGGAGTCTGTGTGGTAAGTTAACTTATATACATTGCATATACGCTTTATGAATTTGAAACGTTAAGAAGGCTTCGATTATTGTAAATGTGTCTTGGTCTGTATATCACTAGAATTATTTTGAAAGACGCCAAATAGAGATAAACAGCAGGCAAAGTAATTAAGATGATGTGAAGTCTTTTGATGTCAAAGTGAGGGAATTAATTGACCTACTTTATTCTTCAGGATGGTAGTTTTTTTTCAAAAAAAGTATAACAATACTGCTTTTATTGAGACGTGAAATCTTACTGCTCCATGTCAACTTAAAAGCAGTTCTGAAGATCTGCTGATACGTTTCCTTGCTTGGTTTATGAAACTACATTATATATATATATCTGCGTTCTTGATGTTCCTCTCATTGTTAACTGCAAATGGCTAAACTACCCAAAGTCAGTTTAGCTCTAAACCTCTTCTTGTAGCCTGAATTTAGAGGCTGGGAATCTGCTGGTACCTTTTTCTTGGCTGCATAGTTTGACAACTGTCTTGGACTCCTGGTGGAGCTAAGTCAAGTTGGGCTATTTTGGCAATATATTCAGAGTGACTGTGGGAATTCCAAAAGACAAGACAACCTCACAGGTTAGGGATAACCAAATTGACCTAACGCAGTGGAGAAGCAGCAACAATAATACTTTACTATTATTGATGTTCTTTAATATTAATTTTACTAGTAATCTTTAATTGTATAGTCACCTATAGCTATGATAAAGGATTGACAGAACTTCAAGATGTCTGAGGCCATTGTAGAGGGCTGAAGTGCCAGTGAGTTTTCAGTGAGCATTGAAAAAGATAGTGGGAAAAGGTGCAGATGTTTAACTTAGCTGAAGAAACCCTGCATAATGATAAAGACTGTCAAGAAACTTTCATTTTACAAGTTCTAAAAATACTTGCTGGCACCTTAAATGCTGTTTAACTAGCATCTTCCAAGGGCCATTTAAAAAACAAACTTGACTTCAACTAGCTGCAGCGTCTCTCAACAGCCCAAGCCTTTTTGTGTGTGTAGGTTTGGGGGATTTTTTGTTTGTTTTGGTTTGTTCAGTTTTGTTTGTTTTTTCTTTTTTTCCTTTTGAATAGAAACTTTCTAGTCTTCTGCCTGACTTACAGAGGCTATCTTCTCTAATGCTTGCTTTGGGTACAGACTCTAAAATATAAACTTTGTATCTGAAGTCTCTGTGGTATGAGATTTCAGGAAGTATATAGGCAGACATCTTAACATTGTACATTTTTCTTTCTGATGTTATTAATTTTTTGTGTAATCATGTAATGAAATACATTTTTAAAAGTCTGGTTTTAAAAATTGAGTGTTCTGGAAGGTCTTTGAGGTCACGGAGGGGCATGTTACAATGCCATTGCCTGCTTACTCTGACAGTAGAACAAGAAGTAGAGCTACTGGTGTTTGCCTAGAGTGGATGGAGGAGGGGAATGGAAAAGGAATGCAGGATGCCTGTTCCTAGGCTAAGGGAGATAATGCTTAAAGAGAGCACTGTAACTGTAGTTACAGTAGTGCTTTTGACCAGATAATGTACAACTTCCTGAAAAAATCAGGTTGTTACCTAGGCAATCCTTAAACTGAAAATCTCTGTTATTGAAGTTACATTTTACGTCCATTAGGAGTGTTCATTTGAACAGTAGATTCTAGTGTGGTTCTCTTAGAATTGATTTTATTTTTTTAAATACAAGTTCCTTTTTAAATTAAAAAAAGTCTTAAAACTTTAGTGTCAAGCTAAGTACAAAAGGGAAACTGCAGATTAATTTCTGCATTGACTGTAACTTTGTGACCATATTGGCCTGTCCAGTGTTTTTCTTTTTTGTGTGTGTGTTTTTGTTCTGCCTGTGGGAAGAGAGTGCTGCTCTTAGGCCCAGAAAAAAAAAACCACCATTGATAATAATAATGGTAGTGAGCATGGCAACCATGGATTTTGTGGTTAAAATATGATAAGGATTTTTCTTTTTTTTTTTTTTTTTTTATCGGGTAAACTCATCTGTTTAGGTTGGTGTGGTTTGTTTTTTTTTTTTCTCTAGCTCTTCCTGAGGCTTGCAGTTCTGGAGTGGTCTCAAATGGAATTTCTAGCTTTCTATGATATGTGATGTTTTCAGCCGTCATGTTTGCATTGAGTTCAGTAAGCTAATGTAATACCTGTGAGAAATGTTTCTAGTGGTGGCTGATTTTATCCAAATCATTTAGACTTGAAATAGTTTAGGACTCAGACACAAAATATATCTATTGTTAATATCCTCTTTTTCTGTAGAGATGCCACACAAGCCCAGGATACTAGAGAGCATTCTTTTTCAGATTTTATAATGAGTTTGTTGGAAATGGCTGCTTTGTAAGCATTTTAGTGTTACGCCATATGGTGGCTGGCAGAGTAGAACAAATTTTCAGCCTGCTAAATTTTGACTTAGAACAGAACTTCATCCAATGGCATCCTGGCAGAATTTTTCGGGGAAATACTGAAGGTTGGTGTCATTAAGAGGTGATAGTGCAGTGGTTTCTCACATGAAGATCTAGTCAGCTTTTCATGTCTTAAATAACTTAAATAGAACTTTTATGTCATAATTCTGTAGAACTTGTATATTCATCCTGCAGCCAGCTTGAATCTCAATGAAAATGTTCCCTTCACTGAAAACAGTACAGTGAGAATGATGTTCTTGAACTAGCGTGAAACAAACACAGAATATATTCTTGCCTTTTTTTTTTTTTTTTTTTTTTAACAGTACCTGAGATGGATACAGTGAAATTGAGAGCAGTTTGATGTGATCTTAAACTTTTTACTTATCTACATTTGGTCTGAAATTAGCATATGAGCTTTGCGGGGGAAAAAAAGGCAACTAGTAAATTATTGTCTTTGCTGCTGGCTTATTACCTAGTTCTCAGGGCCAGCTGCGAGTTAGCACCTCAAGAACAGTTCTCCCTGGCCACTGAGAAAGCTGTGAAGTGCTGAGGAGAGGAGGGGAACAGCTCTGCGGTCCGGGCTCTGGCTTGTTCCTGGGTCTGGTGTACTAGGGGTTTTAATTTCCTCCTCTGCGCGATTTTAGGGTTAGTTAACCAGCTTTCTATCACCATCTAGTGGCTAAATTTAGCAGTTGTCATTTGAGCGTAATTCAATTTAAACACAGCCGAAAGCTCCGTGTATGTTTTGAAAGACTTGCTTGTATGGTGTGAAACCACAGGTGATGGAAACACTTCTGAGCTACTTCTGTACCCTAAGATGATACTCTTGAGTTCTTTTGTGATAAGGCTAGATAGTGGCTGGAGGGAGAAAGAAAAACATTCCTAGTTAGGGTAGAAAATTGGTAGTCTACATGTTTGAGATCATGGCTGTACACTGAAAACTGCTCTGTTTACTGTGGGAATGCAGTATGGAGCTCCCTTTTTGGTGATGGGGCTTTTTGTCCATTTCTGCCTTCTCTTCACCCAGACCCATGTCAGTTGTTCCAGCTTCAATTTTCCTTTTAGGATTATTAAGAGAAGACCTCTCTTTCCTTCCTCACCAGGTGTGGCCTTTGACCTTGCAGCCCTGCCCTTCGATATTCTGTAGTAACATCAGGCTCAGGGTGCCACCACACTACTTCTAGGCTGCAGCTGAAGATGTAGGAAACTGGAACACTTACCTTGTGTTGCCCAACTCCCTATGTGTAGCTTTGCTTTCATTTTGGTGTGATTTCTAACACACACACACCACACCCCCCCCCCTTCCCCCCTTCATGCTCTGTAAGCTCAAGATGAGCTCTGTCACTGATGTCAGTGTCCAGCTGCCTTGGCCCATCTCAGTGAGAAGGTGAATTGGGTCTCCCCATTGAGAGGAGGACTGGTTTGTTATAAAGATCAAAGCAACTGGATTGTTATGTTATGTGTAAGCAGTAAAAGTTGATTTCTGACTTAATTTTTTTCTGCATGGAGAGTTTATCCAGCACTAAACCATAATGATTTCAGAACAACAGATCTCTGTGTCCTAATAGGAATTACTGTTGCATTTTGTGTATTCCATGACTCTTTAATGGCTCTCAAGAGAAGTACCGTTGATAAGAAATCTGTTTTGTCCATTTTTCTACTACCTGCATTTTTTCCTCATACTTTTCTTTCACACGTTTAGTGCTCTAGTCCCCTTGTTGTTGTCTTTTTACCATTCCAGTCCTTGTTTTATCTCCTTATCCGTATTTTGAAGGAGGAATACACTGAACTCCTACTTAATTGGATGGTCTTTGAGATAAGTCTAGCATCAGTTTTAGATATTTATATTGTTGGCTATACAGGTATTGTACACTTCTGGCTTCATCCAGAATTACTCAACACACTGATCCAAAGATTAGATCAGGAAATCCTCTCACTCTTGCTATTTGATAGCTTGGAGGGTAGACCTGGAGGAGAATGGTATCTCTATGCTGGGATTTTAAAGTGTTTTACTGGTAGTTGAACAGAAGACTTGACAATTTCTGTATTTACAATTCCTATGCCCCAGGACAAATGTTTTTCTTGTCCTTCTTACAAAGGTGTCTTTCAAAGATGCTATTCTAAAGATAGGATGCCTGTTTTTGGACTTAATGTTCCTGTTATGTTTATGCTTTTTGACCCATGTCCAGTGTTATTTGAGTACTTTTTTTTTTTTTTTCCCCTCCTCCTGTTTTCACCCCTGTGCATCTGTTTTTGATTGTTGCTTGCTTCTTGATTTCAACTTGTCTTTCAAGCATTGCTCATGAGTCACGGGAGAACCTCTTTCTCAGAATCTTTGCTTATGGTGCTGTTAGGATTCAATCTGCTCACTGAACTGTGTAGACTATGGGACTTGGGTAGTGTGGTGTTTGTGTGTTTTGTGATGTGTGTGGGGTTTTTTTGTGAGTCTACAGAGGCTGTTAAATGTATATTTTACCTTGACATGAACTGATACTAGGTCACACAACAGTAATTTTGTTCATTTATCTGTATTACCGTGGATATGTTGAAATAGTATACTTCCAGATCCTGTTGTCATAATGTATCACCCACCTTACTTTAAGCTTTTGTTGGTAACTGAGTTTACAATTCTTAGTATACTGTTTGTGGGGGGTTTTTTGTGGTTTTTTTCCTTAAAAAAAAGAGGCAAAAGCACTTTATATGAGCTTGAAAGTAATTTCTCATTTCTCAATATCAGTGATGAGTGCTTTCACTTTCTAGAAAATCAGGAGTTTTCAAACCCTTAGATACTGAGCCATTGCAAACAGACCCCTTGATCCCTTGAAATCACTCGACACCTCAGAGGAACAGCATTAAGAACCTGAGAAGCCCTAAGATCAAATCCTTTCACCCTTTCCCTAACCTCATTTTTCTTCAGTACGGGAGTACATAAGTGCTGCTCCCACAGCCAAGAGGATGCAACTAAACTTATTTACATTTGAGGAGAAACATAGCACAATTAGGGTGACAGGGTTTGATTTCTAACTTCTGTGAATAAAGTTTTTCTGTTTGTCAATAGAAAGGAGTGTTGTGGTTCTTGTTAGATTATTTCTTTCACAAAGGACTGCAGTTTCGATTTTGACTTGGAAACCCAGAGCCTCTTTCTTGCAAAGTGTCAACATTTTGCAAACGTAAGGGTTAAAACACGGCTTTGATAGGTGGTTGTCTAAAATACCGTGTATTGAATTATTAAGCAAAACATGATATCTACCTGTAAGTGACTTACTGTTAGAGCTAGGCTAATCTTTAGCAGTTGCTTTGTTTTAGTTGGTCCGTGCTGCTAGCAGGAAGCTCTTTAGGAGTCATCTTCTGTGCACTTCTGATGGTCCCCTAGGAACTGTTCTCAGAAGTTTTCTTGTTAAGGAAACCAGCTAGGAGCTTTTTCAAGATGACAGAATGGTTTTTTGTAGTGATAATGAGGGCTATTGCATCAAGCAACAGTCTTGACTCAATCATAATTCTTACTTATTTTGGAATGGTTGTCTGAGAGTAGTGGTTATGATAAACTACAAATGAGGGATCGTTACAAACTGTAATGAGAGCTCTGAAGAATGATGTGGTTTGAAAGCCCATCGTTTTGCTCAGCAGTGGAACACCTGGGGAGCACTTCGTTTGCAATAGGGCAGAATTACCACAAGAGGGAGATGCTGTCTTGGATTTTTAACTTGGCAGCTCCGTCTAGTGTTCACCTTTCCTGAAGTTTATAGTTATATTTACAGCGGAATTAAATATTCAGTGTTTCTCTGAATAGTTTTATTCTATGCTGTTAGTAGGCAGTGTTCTTTAGAAAGTAGAGATAAAGTGGAGGTTTTTTCTATAGATATTTTAGTTAACTGTTTTTGAAAGGCAAGTAGAACACCTTCAGTATAAATGCTGTCACTTGTCACAGTCTGCATTAATTATGCTCTGAGATGGTAAGCATACATTTAATTTTTTTTAACTTGCATGAAAACTTCTGCAGTTAGCCAGCTCAAATGTATATGCTGAAAGCTGATGAAGCTATTTACGAATCATTTTTATAAAAATACTGATTAATATTTATGCAAACTTAAAGTTGATAAAGTCTCTGTTGTAAAACAGATGCACTCACTGCTATACTTTGAATTCAGATTAGGGGTCAGGCAGCCACAACTTGTCTGTGAGTGACATTTATTACTTTAACAATGTTATTTTTTAGTTGTGTGTATAAGGTAAGGCACCTTTGGAGTGCTCTAAAAGACTTCTGTGTTTGTCTTCTCTGTGGCAGAACTTGATGCTGCTGAGGGTCTCCTAGGCTTTATCCATCTTCGAGTTCAGATTACTTTAATTTTTCTGATGTTAGTGACTATTCATAAGAAGTTTTGCACTTTTACTAAAGGCCCATGGATGAATCTGAGTGAACTGCATGTCTGTTCCATATGACAGTTTGCATTTTGTCCAGCTGTCTGATCTACAGGATAATTATTTCGATTAAGATACACACTGGGTTGTCATGGAAGTCATACAGTATCTTTTGATGTTCTTGTTTTAGGCTGCTGATAGGAATCAGTGAAATAATCTACTTGAATTTTGTCTTGAAGAATAGGATTTCAAACATAGAAGGCAAGACACTCACTTAAATACAGGTCCAGATTCTCAAGCACAAAACGACAGACTGCAGAAAAAGTGCTGCTTCCCAGGATAGGCTTGGTTGCTTAGCAATGAGCTATTTATCTGGAAAGGAACCCAGAAAAGTGATCAGGATGGTTTGAAAACATAGTTTGAGCAAAGGAGCTTTTAAAGTTAGCAGTGTTTAAAAGTGGAATTTGAAATGACCAGACTGTAGATACTGATTTTTGAGTTGAATTAGACATGATTGTTTAAGGCTTGCCCTCTCCTGCCTTTTCTTTTAGGGTAGCCAGCCTGCAGACTGTATGACTAGGCGTGCAAATCAGTGAGACCTGAGAAGGTGATAAACGTTGATGATCCTTTAGCAAACCCTGCAGTATTCAGATACAGAGAAACATAGGGTTTTGTCCATTACATGAACAAAGTGTGAAGTATATTCCTCTTCCAGCTTCTGTTCATCTTGAGCATAACTCAGTTTGTCATATTGTAATGTTACATTGATTTTTCAAGAAGATGTAAGGATCCAAATATGCTACAGACTGTATTGGAGATTTCATAAGCGGAGTTAAAGCTCAATGTGTGACACTGATCTTAGACAGGAACTGAGTCCAAAGTGAGATGAGTTAATAGAGGAGAACATTAGTGTAAATTGTGGGACTATAAAACTGAGTTCATTACTTCACATGATTAGCTGTGCCCCCTTGTGAAAAAGGGTCTTCAGATTGTCAGGATTTACTCAGGGTGGATTACAGGTGTCTCTAACCTGCATCTGTGTCTCTTCTGTAGCAGTGGTTGCTGTAGTAGGTGCTCAAGATCATGTGATAAGTGAGCAGCCATAATACTGCACACCTCTTGAAATTATGGCTGATTTCAACTTTGTTCAAATTTCATACCTTCTTTGTATTCAAGAAATTTGAGAAAGACTAATGAGCAATAGGCATTTGTGTTTCATCTAAATACTGTATGCTGAGCAGTCAGTACATGGAAAACCAAGCTGGTAGAATCAGCTGAAGCTAGAAATCAGCCAGAAATACACTTGCAATCAATTTGTCTCTGTCCTTTTGACTTGCAAATATTGTCTTTAGTTGATGATTCATTGTTTAAAAAAGGTGTCATTCAGGATGATGCTCCAGCTGGAGCAGAACCCCATTTTGCAGATGATTTATTAAATTTGAAATGCCAAGTGCTATTCCATGTTCCTTGTTCACTTCCAGGTGGGTTTTCAAGCAGTTGTATGACAAAGGACTGGTGTATAGAGGTGTTAAGGTCATGCCCTTTTCAAGTGCATGCAACACCCCACTGTCAAACTTTGAGTCCCATCAGAATTACAAGGTAAGTCAGCATATGTGTACGTTATATGTTGCAGTTGGATTTCTCTATTGTCTTCAGTTTGGATCTCGAAAGCTTTATTACTTTTGGCTTGGTGGTACATATTATTACGCTCAAAATGGATAGTGAAAATTTAGGTAAATGAGTTCTTAATTTGTTTTGCTGTGTTTGTTTGGACACTTGATCTCAGCCTTCTTCCCTATTCTTCTTGGTTATTACTTACAGATATATAAAGTACATACTTTGTTTTATTTGGTAAACTACCCTCACTTCCTTTCTGGGTTCTTAGGATGAGTATTGCTCTGTGTGGGTTTTTTAATGGTAAATGCTTAGAGGAGAGCTGCAGCTGTCCCTGTCTGTGCATATCTGAAAAGAGGAAGGTCATTGGCAGAGTTGAAATCTTCTGTGAGGGGATTAATGAGAATTGCCAAAGACTGTGTGTGGTTGTAGTGCAGTAGGACTCTCTTCTAAGAATCATTAATTTAGATTGAGAAATTCCAGGAAATGTTTTACCTAATATAATGCATAGTATACTATGTTTTATAAGATGTTCGTTTAGAAATTAATGACTAGCTATAGTAGGTGCAGTTTCTCATTTGCAACAAACTTATATTCACATATATGAAGGCAGAACTTGTGTCCCAGTTTTCCAAATTTCATGTTAGTTTGTGAACAGAGGTTATGTATCCTTTCCCATCCCCACCTAGGCATCCATTTCTTTGTATCATAAATATTTCACTTATGTTGTTACAGCAGAGAGCTAGCACAAATTATACATCTGGTCTTTTTTACATCTTGCCTAAAAAGGCCCATTTGCTGGCCCAAAATACTGGTTTTAAAAGAAATTATTAAATAGATTTGTAGCACAATGCAGTCCACAGATACTAGAGCTTTCAATATTGCCAAGGGGTATTTGACCATACTGAAGAATAAAAGTTTTGATTTAAGAAAGTGAGACCTGCAAAGATATCTTGATATTTGTGACTGACAACTGAAATAATTGCTTTGCTCTAATTGATTGACATTTCACATAGGCTCAGATTAATGAGATTTCTTTAGAACAAAGACTTTTGTGGGGGTTTTCTTTTGTGTGTGTGTGCCCCTTTTCCATAAAGCAAGGCTCTTTTCTTGAGTCTTAATGAAGTATTTAGATGCTATTTCTTACTCTAGAACCAGCAGAGTGTGTGTGTGGGGGGTGGGTGCTGCTCTGCCACTTCATGCAAAAATTATCTTTTTTGTCTGCTAGAGGTAGTGTTTTGAAGCCTGAATGTTGATGGTCTGTAAACTGATGTGATTTATTCATTGTGAAACCAGTCATTTCTGGGTGTGAGGCAGCTTTTATCTTTCTCACTGTGGAGAGCAGGCTTTGGCTTCTGTTTATTGATTCTATGAGAATCATGAGAAACAGGACACAAGAATCATGTTTAGAAACTGAATCAGGTGTCTAATGTACACTTGAGTAAACTATGTCAGCATTTTGTATTCTGAAGAATTGTTGCCTTCAGATGAAAACAGGCATAATTTTGTGAAACAGATAAAACATTGTATAATGCCATTACTTGGCAGCCTGGATGTTATTTTTCATGGCTTACCAGTTGTTTTTATCTACCTGGTTAACTTAGTGCTTCAGAAAATGAAGTAAATAGCCTACAGTGTTGTTTAAGAATTTGTAGAGACAGAACTGTAGTGATAACTCAATCTTTACTTGGTATTGAGTGTGGTTCAAGAGTTATGTAATATTTATGTTTTACTGTTGACTGCATCAGA
>JMFS01056715.1:0-16500 GCA_000699545.1 Podiceps cristatus | reverse complement strand
TTTTGCGCAGTTCACTGGTTCCTTTGTTGGATGTGACTTCTTTACAGCTTTGTTTGTTTGTTTATTTATTTATTTCTTTATTTCTTTATATTTTTTTTAGTTTTCTTTGTAAAATGAAATTTCTGTTAATTGAAGTGTTGGAGTAATCTGCTTATGGGAAAGATATGGGAAATACTGAGAAAAGTAAGATGGGTATTTTGAATGGGAAAGTGAATTTGTATTTTTTTCTCCAAGTGTTTCATTCTTTCTTTTAAAGGATCATTAAAAGTGTTACAAGAATGCAGTCTTGTGGTTCTGCATCACGCTGAATCTATAATTATCATTTCCAGCTGGTTGACTGTCAGTTGACCTAATGGAAATTCCCTGTGGTGACTGGTGTTACTTTATATCCCTTTGTCTGACTTCATTCAGCTCTTCAGGTGGTTGTGGCTTTGAGTTTGGAGTAGTCAGGATTGCTTCTGGATTTGTCATACAGCCAGGCTGCTGGTGGCTGGTCTTGGGTCTTGTCCTTCTGGGCCTGACTTTTCTTGCATTTGTATGTCCTGTTAACGTGATCCAACAGGAGACAGCTGTGCAGGTGTTTCACGCTTGAAAAGGTGGGGTGGGAGAGGAGAGGGTTGTTGCCTGCTTTTTTAGTTCCCTATGTTAATCTGTATGCTGTATATAGATGTGGTAATATTAATTTCTGTTATGTATTCAGTGTTCTTTCTGAATCAGAGCTCCACGACTTTAATTGGCGATGCAAAGCCATTTCATGTGAGGGTGCCTACACCAGGAATCTTATCAAAATTGACCAACTCCTTCCTCCAGGAAAGAAAAAGAAGGCAAATTATTCGTTGCATGGAATAAAGAAATACTCTTCAGAAAAGCATCTACCAGAAGCTGGAGTGGAATGGACCTTTAGGCAAAATTCCTATTTAAATTTTATGCCCTATGTGATGTACTCTGTAGAACAATGTTTTCTTCTAAAAGGATGAACTCTTCTGCTATAGGCATACAAATATTGTTATAGCAGTCTATGCATCACCCTTAATTTAAGGTTGCCCAACCTTTCCAATTAAAAAAATGGTTTTCAGTGTCTTGAACCTTTGTTAAATGTCACCCATTTTTATAGGCTAAAACTTGCAAGTTCCTGAAACTTTTGTGTTTCAACTAAAATGTTTTAAGTGTTTCTAAGAAGTAGATTACAGGAAATATGTTATTGGCTAATGTTCAAATAGTCTTACACCTGTTTTTAGAAGTTTTAACGTTCACTTTCTTTGCAATGGATTTATAGCAGGAGCGCACATTTGTTTCCGTTTTGCATTTTGGTGTCCACATTAAAAAAAAAAAAAAAAGTCATCACTCAAACATATTTGTATGTGTTCATTAGAAAGTTTTAACTTGGCAAGTAAGTTTGTTGCAGTCCGGGTCAAGATTTCTGCTTTGGAAAAAAGCTGTGTTAGAATGTAATTATATCTTGAAAGTACTGTCTGCAATTTTTATGTTTGTTCATGAAACATCATGGTTGATACACTGGTAGGAATAATTTCAGTGTTGTGAAAACATTAAGGATTAGTTGGTTATTTGGAAGTTTTCCCACCATCTGCTCCAGGTGCCTTATGGGCTAAATCATTGCAGGAGTTTTGGTGCTCTGACATGGGTTTCACTTGTGTAGCCAAGCTGGTTGGTGGGATCCTGCTGCATTGTAAGGGACAGCTGAAAGGTTGCAGGTGAAACAACAATAACTCAGGTCCAAACCAGGCTCACCAAATCTTTCTTGCTTTCTTAACTTGGAGGAGTAAAAGGACTCTGTGATGTCTTGGGCTTTATTTTTTTTTTTTAAATGCTAAGACAAAAGTCTTAGTCTTCATTTACATCAAATCCTTCCCCAACATTTCTCCCTTCCCCACCCAATCCTAACACTTGCTACAGAACCTCGTTAGACTAAGCAAGTGCAACTGGTGCTGCAGTCACAAACCACCTGGGGAAATTGTTTTTAAGGGTGTTTCTCAGTCAGTTTGGCACTTGTAACAACTCCAGTGAATCCTCTGTGTTCCTACCTATGTTTAGAAAACATCTAGTCCTTTCTAATAGAAGAGGTATGTGCATAAAGTTTATGAGCGTGTATATCTGGTGTAAAAATAATGCATTTTGTGTAAGAGATTTAGAAAATATTGTTTCATATAACAGTGGTTGTTTGGTGATGAGTTAGACTTTTGGTTATCTTTGAAAGTGTCCATGAAAGCTATGGAAAACAGATCAATAGGAAAACTCCAGACATTTTTATGTCATGAATTGGGTCTACTTTAATCATGAGATTGGCATAAAATTGAGATTTTTATAATGCAGAAAATGTTTGTTCAAGGTTTGTTAGGGTACACTGTATTTTTTAGGAAAGGAATTTTTTTTTTTTTTTTGGGGGGGGGGTAATCCCTAAGCAGTTGTTGTAAATTGCTGAGCATTAGGACATACTACCTTTTATGACTGGCAATGTAGAAAACTAATATTTTCTGAACAGGTTTGGTCATTTTCTATTATGCTTAAGTTGTGGCATGTCATGGTGGACACTTTTTAGCAGTCAAGGTTCTTCACACCAAATTTGGTATCTGCAGTATTCAGAGCATGGGTATTTGTAAAGCAACAAGCTAGCAAGAATGTTGAATTTTTAACTAGCAGACTGTTTAAAACATGATGTATATTCATATGAAGCAACCCAAGAAAATAAAGAGGAATTTGCAACACTTAACATAGACTTCCTTTTATGGAGTAGAATTCAGGTAAATGTTAAAGTGTGCAAATACTTCCCTCCTTGGTTACTACTTTTGAGAAGCATGGCATTGTGTATATCACAAAGGGATGTTGGTAATATTTTTCCTATTGCATACTTAGTTTGTGAGAATATATCATGCTTTGCAGAAATTAGATAGCATTTTTGAAGGGTATATAAGCATGGTAGCTTCCCCCACCATCTTTTTAGTAATATGGAAAGCAGGAAAACTCTGGAGTTTGGAAAGAAGCATTTGCCAGAGTTAAGTTTAAAATTCAGAGGGTTTTGGCTCTTTCTGTAATTTGTGTCATTCATGTTTTTTTGACTTACTTCTGTGGGACCTGTGATAATACAAATAAAAGAGGTGAAGTAGGTGAAGAAAAGTAACATACCTCTTTATAAGTTTAATCCATTTTTAGTTTAAAAAGATCTCATTCATTGTGAATGTTATTAAAAGTCTTCTCCCCAAGTGTAGGTTGGGAGTCACAGAAAGACATAAACTTTGAAGTCTATAATAACTGCATGTTTCCTATTTTTCTTCTAAATAAATGTTTAGAAGCTCTTTTTGAGGAGTTGAAATTGTTTGTGTTGGGGTTGGTTGGTTTTTTACTCTGCTCACTTAATTCTTACTGATTATAGTCCAATTCCTTTGTGTTTCTTTTTACAGAGAAATACAAGGTACCAATATTAACAAAGAGTTTTTAATACAGTAGATCTTTTTTTGTATGTCTTGCCTTTTTTAATATACTTCCCAGTTTCTTAGTGGGCAGGAAACTAGACACAGGTGTGTGTTTCCCTTTTGTGTCCCTGCAGAGCTCATTCATTGAATTTTGAACTCTTCTACATTGTTCACAGACAACACAAAAGTGATACGTTGCTTTTTTACAGTGGCTTTGTACAATGCACCTTGATTTTGACTGCATAATGTGTAAAGAATGAAACCTGAAGAAAGTTTTTCTTTCTTTCTTTCTTAATTTGTATCTGAAATTGGGGAGTAAAACCAAACCAAAACCAAACTCCTAATCACCACATGCCTCCTCAAACACGTAGTGTCTTGTCAGCTGCAGAATGATGTGCCTGTAAATTAACCTTGAGGAGAGATTTTTGTTTCTGACTGTGGGCAAATCAGAGAACTAGCAAAACAAGGTTTTCAGTCTCTAGAATTCTGTGTGGGGAATTGTTATAGGAAAGGAAGTCTTAACTGCTTAGGGCATGAGTGGACTTGTATTTGAATCTTGAATTTGTTTGGTGGCATACACTGTTTTCCTTCTTTCATCCTAATGATAAATCTTCTTTTAAGCCATTTTCCCATAAAAGTGATCATGAACTATATTAGCTTCATTTGGTAAACTGATTCCTTCTGACAGAAAGGGAAAATATTTAGTATGAAATGCAGAGAGTCATATATGAATCTAGCCAGCGGACCATGATGTTTACTCTTGCAGGCTTTACTGTATATGAAGCTAGTGGATTAAAGCAATGAATTGATAAGTGTATGAGCATTTGCAGAATGAAGACTTCTCAATTTATCTACTTTTCTGTAAGATTTCTGCCTACACCAGCTTGTACTCCAGGATCCTAGCTCATTTCCTTTACTTAAGTCTTTGAGTTGTTTCTGCATTGGACTTTGTTTCCAGGAAAACACAACAGATCCACGATCATTACAGCATGCCATAGTAATTAATAACCTTTGGTTTCTGTTTGTGGAACAGACCTGATAGTTTTAAAGGATATTTTAATCTAAAATCAAGTGGTAGAGAGATAAGTGAAAGCATTAGTTTGTTTTGTTGTAACAGATGCATTTGTTGCCAAGACTGACCATCAAGTGGCTGAGATAGCTTCATTATTTTAGATGGATAGCTAATTACTGTCCTTTTTTTTTTTTTTTCTTTTTTTTTTTTTTTATTATTCCTATTTCTGTCCTTCATGTGGTGGTTGTGAATTAGCTTTGTGCCATTTTCTAAAGTATCAGACATTTTTATACATTTGGTATATTGAATGGCAAATACTTGATGTAAAGTCTGCAGTTTTACTCCATAACCAGATTGTAAAATATGAACTGAATTAATCATAACTGCAAAGAGTAATGGCACATTTTCTCTTATTTTATCTTTACTGCCTTTCAGATCATGGTTTAAAACCTTCTACATCTGGTGCACAGAATGAGGCAGCAGCTTTGGTAGTGGATAGCAAGAGGCAAAGGTCAAACCAGAGGCTGCACAAATATTGTGCACTGGATTTATTGTTTTAATTAAGAGTGTGGCAGTTCATCATAAACTGTTTATGGTGTTTTTGCACAGTGCAGCATTTTGAAATCAGCTGTTTTAATGAAAACATAATGTCATATCTGTCAAAGTTCTAAATATTTTGAAAGTGAAATATGAAAACAAGAACTTTAATTCTGGGTTTACTGGGATTAGCTCTTGGAATTGTTTTAAAATCCCTTATGTGTCATATCCCAGGTAGCATAGTTCTGTGTTAGGGAATGAAAAGTACTATATGGAGTTTATTATTTAATTGTGAAAATACATTCTCAGGGTTAATGTATTGAAAGACAAAGCTGTTATGATATGCATTGGAATGCCAGAACTAAGACATAAACGGAGATAAGGCTCTTCCTTCTTCATAAACAATACGTAAATGCTGTATCTTGATTGTGCTTAAAAAAACCCAAACAACCAAAACCAAACCCAACAAATAACCCCCCAAAATGAATGCATCCTTAAACCTGGAAAGAAAGAAATATGCTGTGGGTCATATGATGCCGTGATGTATTAACATCAGGGTCTTTGTAACTAATTATTTATAAGACTTAATGTCTTTTTGTGGACTTTTAAGGCTGAGCATTTTCTAGTCTAGCTATCTTCTGCTATTGTTACGTGTTCGTGTAGATATGTAAGGCAATTTTGGTTGCGTTTTTTGTATAGTCTGATAAAATACTTGTATAATCTGAAAATTATATTTTTGTAATACTCTCCTTGGAAAACAGAAATTAAGTCTGTCATTAGATGCTAGGCCACAGTAGTTGACTGAGCAGGGTAATGTATGTTACATTTTGTGCTATACTTGGTCAAGTTTCATATATATCGTATTCTACGTTATTTTATTAAATTTAATATCTGCACTTCCTATTACCAGACATGCCTCTCATTCAAAGCACAGAGGCACAGTTCTCTAATCAGAAGTGACAAGCTATATACTTTCTTTCAGCCATTATTCGGTAGCCTAGAGCAAGGAGCTCTGTTTCCTTGAAAATGTTTTGAATTGGGTTATTTTTATTGAAGTATTAAAGTAATTCTTCAGATTTTAGGCTATTATTTAAGTACTTTTGGGAGAATGCAATAACCTCTGGATTCTGTAGCCTTTGTTATGTTAACAATTGTAGCTGCTAAATGTATCTTTTTAATACTTGTTATGTAAGTGTCTGGAAAAATCATCTGACTGATAGAAACTAACAATATTTAGGAAATAAACAAGATTAGTTGGCTAAATTAGTTTACTATTGAAGTATAATATCAAAGTGACTCACTATTTATACATACCAATAGATTCTGGTCACCATACCTTCACCAACGTGATTAACTGTTTGCTAATTTGTTGCAACTTAAAGTTAATATTTAGCAGATTTATTCCTAAAGAATCTGAAAATGATACTTTTCTATCTTAAGGCAATCTATTGCTTGTGATGATGCTGGTTAAAGCCCTCTACAAAAACATCTAATATTTAGGTTTGTTGAATATCTTTATTAGAAAGGATTTCTGGAATCTTTGCAAAATTTGTACCTCCCTTTCTTTCTTTTAAGATAAAAAGCAGTGTGAAAATGTCAAAATAGGTAGGGTAGATTTGGTATCAAAGCAGTTGTCCCAACCCTTAAAGATATGGCTGCCTTTGTACCTCTTCTTCTGAAACAGTATGCACCAAGGAGAACCTCAGGGTGAATCAGCTTTATTGGGGGTATTGTCCTTTTGGGGTACAGATGTTTTCTAGGTGGTGATCTTAATGCATCAAACATTGCCAGTTTTCCTCCCATGTCTTGTGTGTGTGTTCATGGTGGGAGATTTTTTTTTCTTTGTTTTTTGGTTGTTTGTGTGGTGGTGGTTTTTTTTGTGGTGTGTTGTTTTGGTTTTTTTTTGTTTTTTTTTTTTTTTTTTTTTTTTTTTTGTTTTGTTTTTGTTTTTTTTTTCTAATTAGGACCATGGTATTAAACATCAACTTTCTTTATCAGTGTTCTGTACGTTTTTTTTATATTTAAAAATGCGGTGGGAGTTAATCACAATGTTTGACCAGGGCTATCCTAGATATAAACACAGCTTTGTGTGTATATTATCAATTTAAAATGATTGTGTTATTTTCTAGTTCAGGTGAATAAAAAATTAGCAGATCCACAGGTGATGTAGGCCATGCTAAGCAAGAAAAGAGAAATAGAAAGCACTCATGAGCATGGTAAAGGGAAAGTAGAAAGACTTACAGACAGTGTGAGAAATATGTATGCTGAAAACAGGGTTAAGTCCCATTACAATAAACCACTATGCCTAGAAATTTAATTTTGATTAAGTAATTACATGCATGTTATACTGTTTGATTTGCAAACAAACGGTACCGCATGCTCAAAGATAGATGACTGTTCTATGGAGAATATGGTTCTGAATAGAATTCCAGAATGACAGTTTCTTACAGTTTGGTGGAATTTAAATTACAATTCAGCTATATAAATATTTTTTTAAATGAATTTATCACTAGTTGAAAAACAAGAATGAGTATTATTGAAGTGGTTAATATTAAAATAAATGAGATGGGTAAGAACAGATGTGTACTAATAGAGTAAAAAGCCGTCAGAGATGATGGAAACATGTTGGTCATCATTAGAGTCAACATTTTAATTTCTAACACTACACAGAGAGAATGAAAACACCAACAGAGTAATGGTGAGCAATACTTTGAAAAGATATAGAGTGGCAGTAGAGTAGGCTTCAGATAGAAATGTAGATGAAAAACATGGGGAATTCTGACCTGAGAATATTAGGGGGAAGTATCTCATTCTGGCCCTGTGTTCTTCATACCGTCTGCTTACACCTGCTGATAGAGACAGGGTACAAAGTTCAATTACCTGTCGGTCTGACCCTGTGACTTGAGCTTTAGAGTCCGAGTGTGAAAGCCGAATGGTGTGTAAGTGATGGAGAATCTTTACTGCTTCAGTGCCAGCAGTTAGGCTGGCAGGAGGGATGAATGGTACTGCCGGCTACCTGCAGGTACCCCAGGAAAGATAAGTGTATAGTATAAATAGATATGCAAGGGCATGCCGTGACATTGCCCAATATCCTGGCCCCTATCTGGCCTATGTTTTAGGGATGGAATTGGGATATGGCCACAGCAGACAACTACACAAACAGCTTGAAAATGCTTCTGGGTCCACTAGTTTAATGTGACCATAGTCAGCTAAACCTTGCTTGGTACGTATTGAGCAAGGTGCTATATCTAGTATTTAATGGTACAACAGAGATGGTCCGCAAATTAGGGAGTAAGCATGTAAGGCAGCTAGTACGTGCTGAAGTCAACAGTAAATGCTGACCTAGTGTCATGGTTTAACTAGCCAGCAACTAAGCACCACCTAGCTGCTCATTCATTCCTCCTGGTAGGATGGGGAGAGACTTGGAAGAGTGAAAGTGAGGAAACTCGAGGGTTGAGATAAAGACAGTTCAATAGGTAAAGCAAAAGCTGCGCACGCAAGCAAAGCAGAACGAGGAATTTGTTCACCACTTCCCGTGGCCAGGCAGGTGTGCAGCCATCTCCAGGAAAGCTGGGCTCCATCATGCCTGACAGTTACTTGGGAAGACCAATTGCCATCACTCCCAACATCCCCCCTTCCTCCTTCTTCCCCAGCTTCATATGCTGAGCATGAGCTCGTACACCATGGAATATCCCTTGGTCAGTTGGGGTCAGCTGTCCCAGCTGTGTCCCCTCCTAGCTCCTTGTGCCCCCCAGCCCATCGCGGGTGGGGTGGGGTGAGGAGCAGACATAGAGTTAAGGCCTTTTAAGCCCTACTCAGGGTTGATAATGCAGAGTTGTTTTCATAGTTGCTATTTCCAGCACAAATCCAAAACATAGCTTCATACTAGCTACTGTGAGGAAAATTAACTCTATCCCAGACAAAATCAGAGCACCCAGGATACACTTTGCATCTAACAATGTGCTTTGCAGGAGGTCATCTTGCATCTCCCAGAGAAATGACAGTCAGAAATCCATTAGCAATGGAAACATGAGGGAAGAATTTGCTATTCCCATTCTGCAGTAATACGGCCTAGGCTTAACCTGTTTTTATTCGCTACTTATAGCAATTCATCCTGTTAGATTTTTTTCTGGGAATTGCTTGGTGAAGCATTGTGGCAAAAGTAAGCCAGACTAGGTAGAATGTGTGATTCCTTTTGGCCTTAAAAATCTATGCATCTCTTTCAGGTATGCGGATCTTTAACTCTGCTAATGAATATTAAAATTCATTCAGTGTTCTCCTAAAATGACATGATACAGCTTTCATTTAGGAAAAATATCAATTGTAGATATTAATGACATTTTTTATGATGCTTAATTTTTAGAACTTTTATTTTGAAATCATAGGTGTGTAAAATTTGGAAATATGTCAGTTACTTGGCAGGGCAACATTCAAATTGTTCAGCATTTCAGTGGTATTATGTGTACATAGGAACAGCTTATATTTTGACTTGTAAGTCCTGAATATGAAAAAAGCATCTGTTTCTGTAGTGAAAATATATACTGTCCCTAACATGCATTTTTTTTTTAAAAAAAGGCACAAATCTAAAGAGAAAATGGGGGAAAAAAATACTCCCTTTAAAACTACTCCATGTTTTTACAACCTGCTAATCATTGATACAATTTCATTTGTAGGAAAAAAAATTGTTATTAACAATAACGTGGACATAAAGGTGGAAATGACAAGAGGATATGTAAATGGAATCAGATGCCTAGAGTTTTCACAAAAGGCGGAGAAATATTTATCCTAAAATGGGACAGATAAATAGTATTTGGGGATCTTGTTTTAATGTTAGTGGAAACAAATATGAATGGTAGAAATTATGAAATAAATCACATAGGAAACAGAGCTTTAAAACTTTATTCTCTTAATTTTTCTCAATTATCTGTTTATTATTGAAGGATATTGAATATTGACTATTAAATTTTTTGTTAAAATAATACTGGCATATTATGTGGTAATTTAAATGATGCATTGTTAACAAATCTATAATTAGCATTCTTAATGAAATGCCATAGCTTGATAGGCCAGTTTCTCTAGGTTAAAGTAAAAAACCCCACATATTTATTGTAATAATCTACAGCAAAATAAAATGAAGAGAAATATCTGAAAATATATTGATATATGTATGTACATTGGACATTAGTGCTCTATACAGAATATATTGGGAATGTGTTTCAAAATATTTCAAACATTGTTGACCTTTGTTATATAGAATCAAGCTCAGGGAAATATATTTGCATAGATTTAGTAATATATTGTAAATAACAACATAGGACAGTGCACATTTTTCCTTAAGATGCAGCATTATAAGCAAGACATTAAATTATGCCTATCAGACAAAGCAGCAGAATCTCAACATTTTTTTTTATAGCACATTCTATTGGGAAGACATCTCTGCTTCTAAAAAGCACATGCATTAACTGCCTGATTCATGTGGTGACATGTGGCATATCCAAATGTGTTATGGATCTCCCAGGAATAAAAACAACATAGCAAAATCATCACCTTGGGATGTTCATTGAGTGAATATTTTACAGACATACTCCTTTTATATTTATATAATAATTTAGTGTTATGACAATTTTTTTAGCAGTGTTGGCAGTTTTTCTTTTTTATAATGGTATTATATTTGTGAGCCTATTAAGTGCACATGGGCTAAACTACAGAAAAAAGTATTTTTCATAATTCCTTAGGGTGCTTGTAGCAAAAGAACCATATTGGTATAGAAAAATGTTAATAAAAGGTCAAGCAGAACTTTCCAATGTTTATCATGATAGCAATAGCAATTTGGGGCTTTTTTGAATTGTATATTGAAGAAGCAGATTTATGGAGTGTATAAGAGGAAACTATACCTACTATACTTTGTACTTGAACTCTTTCTTAATAGACACATCTAAGTTTTAACAATAATCAAAGGAATTAATTTCTACCGTTTTCCTTATAAATATCTGGAAATTGGTCTGAAATCTTATGAAGCGAGCTGAAGAAACTAGCTTGTTTTGCTGTGTTTCTGTGTTACAGCCATTGATATGTAAGCATCGTTCTCTATTGTAGAGTACATCAATGTAGTAGTTTTTGCTGCTCCAGAGAGCTGGCACTCAAAATGGGAGCAATGCTTTTGGTAGAGTGTATTCATGTACAACAGATAAAGGAATGCTGCCTTATAATTTAGGAATTAATTTGTTTGTTCTGGTGCATCGTGATGTTCTACTCATGTTTATGCTTGCGCTGAAACTAGGATCTATTGCTGATCAGCTCTTAAGTCTCCTGGAGTCCTGTAAGAAAGCCTGAGCTCAAATTTTGATTTGATGATTCTTTTAGTGTCTCTTCTTGCAGACATACTGTGGATTATTTAATTATAGAATAGATGAGTATTTGGAGTGTAGAGTTTATAAAAGGCTTTTCCATGTTTATCTAACAAATTTGAAGTAGTAAAAGCCAGGTAATGCATGTGTTGACTGTCTCTGAACAGAATGAAAGCTGTCTGACTGATTCATATTTTATTGGTACCCCGCTTGGTGTTCTTGCAAACTGACCAAGTGTCAGGTCTTGCACCTCGGAAGTCTGTGTGATTTTTTTTTTTTTTTTTTTTTTTTTTTTTTTTTAAAGGATATTTAAATACAAGCTATGATGAGATTAACTATGGCATGAATATATACATCTATCCTTACGCTTTTACTGTGAGATTATAGTGCATCAGTTATTATTAACTCCTCAAAGAAAGAGTAGTAAGTAAATTTGTGTGCTGCTACTTCATGCATTAATTTGCTTGAATGCCTGTATCCTAAAACAAATAAACCAGTTTTTTCATTGTCTTCCTGGTGACAAGAACGGGCTATAAACTTCAATGTAATGCTAATGAATGAGTATTGTCACACCTGGTAACTGGGTTAAGATTAACTGCCACAGAGAGTCTCTCATTCCTGATCAGCTCAGAAGACATGGATGATCTACAAATGACAATGGAAGCATCTTCAGATCCAATATTTTGTCGATACTAATTTTCAGTAAATTTTCTATTTCTGCTTCAACAGATAAAACTGTACTAGGCGTATGCAATAGCGTGTGTGTACAGTGCATAAATGGTACTAAGGATTCTGAACTAGATACTTTTCTGCCTTATTTATAAAATGCAAAAATAATTTTCTTCAGCTGCTTTGTAAATCTTTCTCTGATAATATGCTATGCTTTAATTATATGCAAGTTACAACACTGTTATGCTGCAGATTAAAATACTGACCACAGACAAATACTGCATCTTCTCACAATAGAAATGTGTTTTCTGTGCAAAAGTGTAGATAAAGGCTATTTTCTTGAAATTGATCCAAGCTGGCTCCACAGGAACAGAAGCATGAGCATCCAAAGTAGCTGTAACAGCAGGAAATTCACTTTTCATTGCCATTTTGCTGTATCCCTTGTGAGAAGGGCAGAAAATAATGCAGGGAAACTACAGGAAATCTAAATCAAATTTTCTTAGAGATCCATCTTATTGTTTAGCAATTTTCCATTGTATCATATGAGCACTGTGTTCAGTATTTCTTTTTTGGCAGAGACAGTAGTGGTGGTTTTTGTTATCAAAATGATATTAAGAATTAATAAAGAAGTGTTAATGAAGAGCAAATGATGTTGGTAAAATAAGGTATATAAAATATATAAACAGTATCAGGTTTGCCAGTAAAACTTAATACGCTGCTTAGTATCTGGTGTCAAGTTATTAATGATTTTCACTTTTATCATATGGTATAGAAAAAATATTTTTGTGTATGTCCATACAGCATTTTAAAAAAAAAATACTTCTTTCAAAAAATCCTTTTTCTGCATCACAGGGCTTCCCTGAAAGCTTTGCTATGCAGTGAAATTGTGATGCTTTTCATGCATATAGAAATCTTTTGTTGGTACACTTTAAATAGCTAGTGAGTTGGTGAACCAAGCTCCACGAAACCCACAGAATGTGAAGATGTTTCATCTTGAGCATAGGTATGGTGAAGTATTGCAATGCCTATGATTTGGGGGAATAGGAACTACTGTAACTTCAGATGTCTTAGTGAAATACAGGCAAGGATTGGTACTCAGACTTTGCCTGCCTACAGAGTAAGTATCTTGTAAATTGTCAATTCGGTTTTTAATTCTGAAATGTTTGAGTTTCACGTTACAGTTTTGAGTTTCACTGTATGTTTTGGTTCCCAGCTACCAGGGATACACCAGTAGTGTTGAGGCATGGCATGAAGCCTAAATTTATAAGCTCTTTCAGGCTTATTAGGCTGGGCCCTGTGCTGACACTGCCAAATTGGGCAGCTGGGGGAGGAGGGAGGTAGCGGCAGGGGTCAGAAGAACAAAGGATAGAAGACATGGAGGCAGCATCAGGCAGTGGCAAGAAGCAATGTGGTGAATAGGAGGGAGGAAAGGGAAGGTGGTGGCTGGAAAGGAGGCAGGTCACGAGGAGGAGAAGAAAGTGGAGGCAATGAAGTTCATTCCAAAAAGAAAGCTGGGGACCAAGGACCTATTTCATTCAATGTAACACGCAACATGAGTCCTGATAGGAGTTACTTGTCAGCTTAAAATAGTTGTTTTCATAAAATTGAACTCTTGGAATTTTTACATATAGAATTGGTCTCTACTGTAACCATTGTTATATATAAGCCCTGTTAATTTTTTGTTGTTAATATGTAAACAGAACAAAAATGAACCAATCTCTTAAGAAATCCCATCTAGTTTGTGTGCTGTAGCTTAGCACCTGAACAGGCTATGCCTGTGGGGGTACAGTAGTGGGTTGCATTTCCCATCCTAAAATTGTGAAAACTATTCACTATAACTGGCGGGAGTGGCAGGGGAAAGGGGAGGCCTGGTGAGGGCAAGGTGCCGGAAATGTACATTGTTTGCTTTAAGCTGTGAGGATGGTGAGAAAAGTCCCATTTCTACACAGTCCTTCAAGGATTGCTGGTAACTGTCTTCTCTAGCTCAGTCTGCCGTGGAGCTAATCTAAAGTCAGCACATCTGGAAGCAAGATGGTAGAAAGGCCAAGAATCAGTTTTGGCCTCTAATGGATCGTCTGTGTTAAAAACCAGACCTCTTAGAGCTATTGTAGTGTGATTCTGTCTCTGCTTTGTCCTTTCTTGATGAAGTGATCAAGGAAGAGTCGTGACAGCTTTTCTGCAGATATTTTCTTTGTTTAAATTCATCAAACCTAGGAGGAGTAGTAATTTGGACACGGGCACTCACTCACTCGGCTGTAATAGGAAGTGAGGGTTCTGTGGTATGTCATCTTTAAAGTGTTGTCATTCATTTTTCATGGACTATCACCCTTAATTGAAAAGCTCTTTTTCACTTTTCAAGGATCTGTGTATTCCTTCCTCTTCTAGTTGTTCCTATTTTAATTTTGAGTGCATAAGATTGCTTGTATCTTTTGTTGGCTACCTCGCCAGAAATAGCCAATGTATTCCATGAGCTTGAAGTTTTTTTAAAAGAGTGGCACTGAAGCAGGTTTGAGAACTTCGAAATACATCTGATCTCTTTTTTTTTTTTTTTTTTTTTTTATGTCTCTGACAGATTTTGAGAGGTGCCTAGGTATGATGCAATGAGCTACCCAAACACACAAAAACGTACCATGCCACAGTAATGGTGGTATCTGGCCATGTTCTGACTGCTGTTTGTGTTCCTGTAAATATCTAGCATTATCTTCGTGTGGTTTTTGGGGGACACAGGGAAGTTGCTATTGTTGACTCAAGAATGACTACTCAAACCCGAGAAGCCTGTGTAACTCGTATGAACTAAGAATGTATGCATTGGTCTGTCATTCATGAGGAACTGTTATTAACAGCGTAAATGAGAATTAGACCTCTGTGTCCTGTTAAATTAGTTGGAGGTACCTCACTGTTATTTGTGCCTTTGACCACTTTTTAGGGTGTGTGTTTTTGTCTGGACATAGTTGTGCTTCTGCTAGGTCTGATTGCCTTTTTTTTTTTTTTTTTTTTTTCTGGCATTTCTGCAGCAGAGGTCCTGCACTCGAGTGCTCTGCTCCAAGTGCTGGTCCTCTGGAGCTTCGCAGTTGTGCCATCCCCATGAAATACAGCTGTGCTGCAGAATTGCATCTACTCACTCTTCTCATTCGCTTCCTTTGCTGCCCCAGGGTTTATATTGAGTGAGTAAAATTTGTCTAACGTCTTCAGTGTTGCTGCTTCTTCCTGGAAATAGAAAATGTACAGTTAACAGTATTTCCTTTCATTCATTGTTATATATTTTTTTTTCTTGTGCTATTTGCTGGAAAATAAAGACTATGTAAACTCTTGCCCAAGTAACAGAGATCCTAGTTAAAGGCAGATGTAGAGATTGGTAAATAGAGAGGAGCAGCCTTGTTACATATTGCATGATAAGTGAATGAAAAATATTAAAGCATATTTAGGATCTAAACATATCCTGCTCTCAGCCACTTCCAAAAGTTTTGTCTGACTTGTGTGTTTTTTGAGGTCTTAGCTGCTTCTGGAGTATCTCAGTCTCCTGTTTGTTGTGTGTTGTTGTTTTTTTTTTTTGTTTTTTTTTGGGTTTTTTTTTTTTTTTTTGTGTGTGAGTTGGTGGGGGTCTTCTGTAGTGTGGGGTTTTTTTTGGTGTGTCGGTTTGTTTTGTTTGCTTGTTTATGTGGTTTTTGTTTTAAAATAAAAATTGCCACCTGTATTATGAATGAGAATTTTAAGGTATTTTATCATACAAGTAAGTGCAGGGATAGATAATGTTAGAAAACATCTAGCAATTCTGAGAGATATGTTCAGATTTCTGAAATTCCTGCTTACATTTTGTTTTCCACCCAATGCAGTTTTCAATTTATTGCAGCATTTCCCCCCTTTTATAGAACTGTATTAGTAATGGATAACTTACTTAAAAAACAGCCTGTTTGTGGAGTTTCACAGTAGTAAATGTTACTGTAAAATGAATAGTGTGAGATTCAGAACATGAAATTAATTGTCCAAAAGGTGACATTGACATGACTCTGCCTATTTAAGGGGTTTTGTTTGGTGTGTGTTTGTTTGTTTTTTTAAATGCCACTTCCTTTTGCTGCTGTAGTTGACAATACTGTTGAGTGATTAGGAATTAGTTAATGAATAAAAATGTCAGAATATGCCTAAAATTTGGCTAACACAGCTCACCAAGGATTTTCTGTTTATATGGTAATATTGGACAAGGATGATACAGAATTAGCCAATAAGTTTCGTTAGTTTTAAGAATTTTACCTTCGATTAGGTTTGTAGAGAGTAGTTGGCCATGGGCTTGTGGCTGGCAGCTATTGCTGAGACACAGAACTTCAGGAAAACACGTAGTAGTACAAATACCTAGGTGGAGGAGAGAGCACCACTGCGTCTCTACCAATCTGTTTTTACTTTGTCGTTAGTGTTTTGAATGTTCTTAACATACGTATTTTTCAAGGATTGTGAAGCCTCGCCTCGGTTCTGTGAATGACCGGACGCTCTTGCCGCGTTTTGGGGCTATTTC
>JMFS01056709.1:0-14538 GCA_000699545.1 Podiceps cristatus | reverse complement strand
CTTTCTATGATTCTATGATTCTATGAATCTAGCACAAGTACTTCTTCAGTAGAGAACCTTCCTATAATTAGTAAATTTTAATAGTTTAGCAATGGTTGCAGGACAGGAAAAGTGCTGTTATTAATTTTGAAGGTGTTGGAATACAAATGCATGTGTTTGCGCATGTTTGAAGGAAAAAATAGTTGATAAGAGGGAGGTAGCTCCTTTAGTTTGTTCAATAGTGAGGAAGATTTCATTTGACTGTAAGAAGGTATTTTTAACACTGATATATTGTATTAACACCTGGGAACTGCTGACTCTTCTAAGTGTAAAATCTTGGCTTTCAGGAGAGGTGAAATAAAACTAAGGCATATGAGCAGCACTGTAGTATGGCAGCTATTAACTGCCCATGGGAACTGCCAATATTTAAAAATAAAAAGGAAACTAATTTATGTCTGGATTACAGTCCTCAATCACTATTTCTTTTATGGTTTACATTTTGTTCTTTCTAATAAATAATAAGCCTCTTACTGGAGTCATAAAAAAAAAGCTACACATCATTTGTTATATGCAATTTCCACACACTTTGCTGATGAAGAAAATTTGTTATATATTTGCCATTCATTAAAGCACGATTTCTTGCATTCATATTAGGGAATTTGAGCTCAGAGTTATTATCTTGCCTATTCAGCCTAGAGAGATCTTAAATATTTTTGTATTTGCATGACAGAAGATGTAAAATAATCATTGTATGTTAAGTTGGATTTTTTCTGGTTTTTTTGTTGTTTTTCTTTCTTTTTTTTTTTTTTTTAAATTGTGAACCATCTAAGACTTCTTTTAGAAAACTGCTGAAGAAATGTAGTGTTCGTTCTTATACTCATTCATTTTCAATGAATGCACAACTAACGCTTTGAAATCCAACATGGCTTTGTATTAGAAACCCTTCTAAGTGGTTTTGGAAAGCGGTAAGATAATCTGCAAGCAAACATATGTTTTCAAGTGGCGCTCAACATTTCTAGCTGGTTGAGGTTCTTTCAGTGTCAGGTAAAGACTGTGAAGTATTCACAGTACAACTGATTCATACAAGGTCTAGTGTTTCCTGAATAAACTGGATTTATTTGTTGTTCTGTATATTCTCAGGACAGCTATCCTAGGCGTAAGGTTCACAGTGCATTAACACGGTGAGAGCCCTGGCATTGCCC
Source organism: Podiceps cristatus (assembly GCA_000699545.1). NCBI lineage: Eukaryota > Metazoa > Chordata > Aves > Podicipediformes > Podicipedidae > Podiceps > Podiceps cristatus. The sequence continues at coordinate 13,357 of JMFS01056709.1, read as the reverse complement.
CGGGGAGCAGCGTGGTGGGAAGGTGGTTACTGCTCCTGGAGCAGATGGTGTGACCTGCCGCCAGAAGTGCCCTCAAGAAGCAGCAGCCTCTTCCCAGGGGTTACCAGGCGCGTTACGGGCATGCAGGCTGTGCGTGGCTTATAGGTAGGGAGCAGGTCCCCAGTGCCAGCAGAGTACTGTGGTCCAGTCCCTGGCTTGCTGCTGGGACGTAAATGTGTTGGCCTGGTGGTGCCTGTGGCTGCTGTGCTGTAAATTGGAGGCTCTAGGTTTAGGGGGTTTAGAGGAAGCGATCCTGTTACATGAATATTGTCCTGGAGGAGGCCTTTCTGTTTCTCAGATCCAGCTCCAACAACTGCATGATGCTAATACCAACCACGTTTTATACCATAAGTGTAACACGTAATGTCAGAGACCTCTTAAGGAGGAGTCAGTAGATAAATGTGTGTTACCGGAAAAGTGAGCCCCTAAGAGCATATTGGATGTTATGGAGAATTTATACAAGATGTCTCAGCCAACAAAATGCTGCTTTTTTGTAGAGCTTGATGTTTTGTTTGTTTTTTTGTTGTTGTTTGTTTGGGTCTTGTTTTGTTTTGTTTTCTTCTGTTTTCCTTGGGTTAATTTTCTGCCAGATTGGGGAGCTGTGTTTGGGAAGGTTTGGCAAGTTCTAGATCTAATGCTGTGAAAATGGGGGAGCAACAGACTGGATGTGGGGAAAGAAAAATAGGGCACCTTTATTTCAATGATCTTTCTTTAGCCATGAGACAGATGAATGGAAAAGATGACCAGAGGGATGTTCCATTGTACATGCCTTTGAAAACTAGCCTCCTAGACAAAAACCTATTCAGGAGGTTTTGTAAATAGCTCACAAGCAAAGCCAGCAGGAAGGGCTTTGTTGACTATATAGCCTTGTGCTGTGACTTGAGGCTAATGAACCTGAGCTGTTTCAGACTATGTAAGGTCAGGTGAGGACCGATTTCTGAAAGCTATTAATGCCCGCTGTGCTACTGAAGTCATTTTGGCTTGTGTTGTTACATTACGGTTCTGTGTTTGGTGAAATATACTGTCATGTCGACATGCCTATATGTTTCCTAATTCTGAAATGAGACAGGAGGAGCTCCATTTATGCTTCTGTCTTTCTGTCTTTCTGTCTTTCTGTCTTGTCTTTCTGTCTTTTTAAAAAAGGAAAAAAAGGTATAACATTCTTGGAATGCAATGAGTTTACTCCACAGGACCATTGTGTGATAATTATTGCTCATTACATTATAATGAGCACTTGCTCTATTCATTGTGGAGCTTATTATATTTTAATGAGTGTTGTGACTCCCCTGCAGAGCAAAACTCAAGAATGTCCCTGTGCACGTGGCTCATTTAAATGGATGTGTTACATGTTTTGGGACTTGTGTGCATGTACTTATTTGCAATATACAGCTGTAATTTTGCTTTTAAAAACAGAGTATTACTTTTCTTAACTGTTCCGAAATCCAAAACCATGGATACTTCTATATTTAGCATTCATATTTCATACCAGGTGAAAGATGAGTAGGTTTGTTAAAAGACTCTTGTATTAAAGAACAGCTTGTAAATATTTTGTTTAGGACTTCAATGTATTCATTAAAATTAAATCTTGTGAATTAATGTGATTTGGTATCCAACCTCCTCCAAATCTACAGCTTTTGGGTTCAGGTTTATGTGTTTTGAAAAATGTTATTGAACACTTGATTAAGTTTATGACATCTGTGAACTAAATAGAGGAATTTTAAAATAGAATTCACTTTTATCTTCTGAGGATCGTCAACATTCTGGCATCACTGTATTCAGGAAAAGGAGAACTAGAAACTGAATGCCATACAAATTGATTTGTAGACAAGCTCTTAAGCCTGTCAGTCTGTCTAGTCAATCTTTTTAGATTGCTGGTGGTCTTGCTGTGACACCAAAGCTTTTGATAATGACATTTCTGTAATGTTCACATACAGTGTTAGCCCTAAAGGGAAACACTTTGCTCTTCTCTATCATCTCCTGATGTTGCCGCACAAGCAGCTTCAAAATGAGGCGGACTGTTTGAAAAATACTGTTTTATCAACATTCAGACTTAAAAATATGAACTGATTTCTTGATACGGGCAAGTCGTTTATCCTTTGCAAAACCTGAAGGCCACCTTCATTTTCTTATTTTAAAACCTTCAGTATTAGGAAATTCAAACTGATAGATTGCTCTTTAATCAAACCGTGCTGTTATTTTCTGTTCCCTTCCTCTACTGTGTCACTTTTATTTGAACATCTTTTACCACCCACAGAGACTTGCAAGCAGGAATTTACTGAATTTATAAGTACACAGCAATTATTTATTGGCTGATACGAGCAGTAGATACGTAAGGCTAACCTGCTCCTATGTAGAATATTATAATGCCTCCTGACTCGGATGTGTCCCTGCGCACCAGGCAGTTTTCATGCAGGTGGGGAGGTGTGAACCCCCATTGCTGCTGAGGATGGGGCAAGTGTTGCTGAGTTTTTGTCTTCTTAACTTCCCACTTTTTTTCTTCATGTCTTTATACTTTTTCGTGACTTTTTATACTTCTTCATGACTTCTTTATTACTGCCCACTCTATATTTTCACTTCTATCTTTATTTTAGCTATAGCTACATTAGAGGTCCAAGTTCTTACTCCGTTTTGGTGGAGTCCTCAATATACTTGACATTAGAAAACATTATATTTGGAACAAAGATGGACTTTGATTAGTTGCAGAAACAAAGAACTTTAAATGGATAGTTCAAATCTAATTTGGCCTCATCTCTGCTATAACTGTGAACATATTTTGTCTACAGGAGGTGTTAGCTTATGGACTGCACATGATGACAGGCCTTTTAAGCTTCTGTCTCCCATATATCTTATGCCAAAGAAAGGAAGTGTTGTATACCTGATGTGCAATTCTGCTGAATAATTTTAGCAATCGATTAAAAAAAAACAGAAAGGGAAAGAATAAAAGCAATGAAATAAAGAATTCAATAAAGAAGTAAAAGTATGTCATTTAAGAAAGAAATTGAAACCTTTTTTTGGATATGAACAAGAAAAGAAGGGCATGACTAAACCTGTTTTTTGCTTCTCTTGAGGTACTGTTCCAAATTATTGTAGTAAAGGTGTCAATTAGAGTCAGTTCCTTTATGCCTCCTTATCTTTTTCTTTTCATAAGAAGGTGTAGTTAGCTTTACAGTTTGCCACATAATGATTTTTTTTTTCTTCCTCAAGAAGCGATGCAGTAGGTATCTTACTCCTAAAGAGGATTACAGGCTTAGACCAAATAATCAGTGTTTATAAATGATTTTGAGGATATTATGAGCAATATATGAGATGTTGAAAATTGTACCTATCTTTTGCTTAATTTTAGCTCACCAGGGCAAAATACATTTGCATACTGCCTTGGATCCTAACCTTGAGATGTGTTGAGATCCTCAGCCAAGGGTCTCAGCTTTTATTGGTAGTGTTGCTCAACAGCACAGAAAGAACTTTTGCAATGGAGATGGCTTCTGATGGTATTAACCTTCCCATCATACTGACCAAGGGACTTATCCACAGCTGCCATCATTATTGTAGCCTGAATAAAATGCACAGAAAACTTCTATTTAGGAAGCAGGTCTTTGCATCAGAGTTGACACCAGAACTTCCTCAAGAAGCCTTATTCAGACGTATAAATCTCATTTTTGGATGTTGGATATCACCCTTGTCCCATCTGCAGCAGCTGTATCAGTAGTGCTGGAATCCTCTTTACAGATTTAGGAAAATATTCCTCCATCCAGTTGCTTGCCTCTGCCTTTTATATGATAAGGAGGTTTCTTCTTGCTATGAGAACTAAATGAATTCTGTATGTCAAGTCTTTTAGAGCCCTACTAACCAGACTAATTTTTCAACACTTGAAAGATGCTAAGTGGAAAACATTAATCTTTTTTATAGTATGGTCCAGTTGAAAGTTATCAGGTTTTTTGTTTTGTTTTGTTTTTTCCTTTTCAGCTTATGTTAAAATGACTGATCTGTTTATACCTGTTATGTGTTCTCATGCAGATATTTTCTTTGTCTCTAGTCCTTAATGCATAAACACATCCTTTCATCTTTATTAGCTTTACACTGCAAGGTGTAAATAACTATAACAAATACACCATTTCCATGTGAGACATCTCAAAAATATTGTTATTGAGTAGATTCCCAAAGGCCCTGCGAGACTAGCATCTTAACATTTACTCAGTCTGATCCTCTACAGTTTGCACTTTTTCAGTTTGAAAGTCCACATAATTCTCTACTGCCTAAAGGCATAAGAGATTCGTTTTTCTCACAAGCAAAATGAATAGGTATTTTCAACTACCTCCATTTTGTTTAAAGTTTGTCTTTGAAAGCTTAGCATGATGAATTTGAGATTTCCTTTCAGGCACATACCTATTTCTTTACATTACTTATATTTTAAGGTTATATTTCTCACTCCTCATTGCTCAAGTGCAGTAGAGATTTATTGAACTCTTCTTTGTCAGGTAGTTCTGACAGTCTGCAGTACTACTTTTCCTTTTGAAGACCTTTTTTTACCTAAAGTGGCTTGTGGTATCTTTGATGTTGCCTAATTGGAATCTCAGAAGTGAAAAAATAAATAACTGAATGAAGAGGTGAGCTGTGTGCCTAAGGTTGTACATAATCTTATTTTACTTTCAGTCGTTCTTCTATTCTTATGCCTTACAGCCAGGTAACCCTCTATTTCTATTGCTTTATTTATCCCTATCACCCATTCCTGGATTTGAGTCTCTCAATTATCTGTCTCCCACAGCTTGAACAGAAGCTCCTCAATTTGCATTTGTCTTTATGCTCCCTGTGAATTCTGCTCAAAACTTTTAACTGGCCTCTTTTTATAATGGCTTGCCTTTCTTGCACAGTTATTTTTCATCCTGTCTCATCTACTTATCTCACCTAGTTTAGGCTTAAGTTTCTTAGGACAGGACTATCTGTCTTAAAACTCCATATAAATATGTTCACACAGACAGCTCAGCAGAAGTCCTACACCTGGTTTGGCATTACCGAGCTCAACACTACAACCTGGCTGCCAACAGTCCTGTGGAAAAGGGCGTGGAGATCTGGTGGGCAGTGAATTACAGGCAAGGCAGCCGTGCACCCTTGCAGCGAAGAAGGCTTCCTGATAGTTAGGCACATCTGGCGGGTCAGGGCAGGGGATTCTCCTCTTCCATTGAAGCAGGATAGCTGTCTCTACTTTGCAGTGCTCCAAAACAAGAAGGAGGTCAAGAAAATGAAAATCATTGAGTAGGAGGCCACTGAGATGCTGGAGGACCTCTTTTGGCAGGAGATGAGAGAGAAGTCACTGCAGGGAGATGGTTGCAGGAGCAGTAGAGAAGCCAGAGCCAGGCCCTCTGGGGAAGTGCACAGGAACAGGGAAGGGGCCAGTGTCCGGAAATGGCAATGAAGGACACTTCCACTGGATGTAAGGAGGCAGCTTGTCACTTTTAAGCACTTGGACTGGTTGCTTAGAGAGGAACCTCCATCCATGAAGTTTTTTTAAACTCATCTGGACAAGGCCCTAAAGCAACCCAACCTATCTTGGAAGTTAGCCCTGCCTTGAGGAGGAGTCTGGACTAATTGATCTCCAAAAGTCACTTCCAACCTAAATTTTTGCTTTTATTCTCTGGTCTGCAGTCCTATTTGCAGTTTACTTTATCATTTGCTATTTTTAAAAAATGACAATATGCTGAGTTCTTTGGAGTTTTGTGGTGATTTCACAAGGATCAAATCCAGTTCTAAGTCTTCTTTAATAGTCTTGACATGGTAATGTATTGCATCTATGAAGTATTCTTTTTCTTATTTGAAGGCTGTGTATGTATGGTAAAGCTATTTTTGCAGGAATATTTCTGTAATAGGGACAGTAATTTACAATATGAAGTTCTGTTCATATTTAAAAAGAAAGCACAGATTTTATTCTGAAATAGAAATAGTGAGGTATAAAGAGAATTAAAACAAGAACAATCTTGAAAGAAATGTAAGTAAATTGGACAATAAGATTGGATTGCGATTGGTGTATAAATGATGAAAGCAGTTTTAGGCCATCCAATCATTTGTCACATCATAAAACAAAAAGTATCACAATCAATGTAACACAGGTTGTTCTCATTTCTAGTCACCTTGTATGTGAATTCAGACTTCAGTAACTGGAGAAACCAGATTAGAGAATTAAATAGACTCACTTTTGGAGGATATTTTTTTATATGCACTGATTATGAAGCCAAGTCCCTTCTTCCAGAAAAGTGTATTTTTGTCGAGAGTATTTGTGGAGAGGTAAGAGCATTAGTGAACAGAAAAATTCAAGTCTTGGAGCCACAAGAAGGACAAGTAGGGCTTGCTTGTCATAAGGGCAAGAGTAGAATTCATTTATAGAGTTTGATGTCTTTAAGGCCAAAGGAGAAGAAGAATGTGTGAAGGTGAAACGTAATATTTATGACATCTTAGGCTAAGATACAGAAAATAGTCTGGTTACCAGGAGGGCCAAAGATTTGTTTAGCACTGGAGTAGTATCTGAAGGAAAGAAGTTGAAGTCCCAGGAAGCAAAATGACTCAGATGGACAACACAGCATTCTAGAAAATAATGATGACAAAAAGCTGCTTTATGTGCTTAAAACATTACCTTAATTTCTAAGATAACCCTCTTATGTAGTAGGGTAGAATTTAAAGTCCTTCTGATTTCTCTGAGTTTGGAATTATTTTTTTTTCCCCTCAAACAGCATGCTGCTACAATTAAGAATGTTAATTTACAGCATGACCTGGCAGAAGATACTAATCTGTAGTGCTTTTTTCAATTTGTTGGGTCCTAGATGGCATTAAGCAAAAGGAAGTATCAGCCACCCTGAAGGACTGAGTCTACTGCTTCACTTCTGTGTGTGTTTAATATTTTCCTAATTTCCGATGCAGCTGCATTTGATAATCCTAAGTAAATGCTACGTGTGTTGTGCACTGTGCAGCCTTTGGAGAAATCTTGAACAACCTTATTATTATCTCCCCCCAGCATATGCTAAATAGCATGAAGAAAATAGGTCTCTTTCAGATGGACACAAAAGCAATGTGGACATCGCATTAACCAAGATACCACCTTTTTCATTATTTGTGATCTTTTTCAAGAAGAATAATACTGTGTTATGTATTTGTCTGCTTTAAGTTCTGTGGGAGTGTGTTTTTAAAACAAATGTATTTTAAAATATTTTTTCTAAGTTGATTTCATCCTTTAGTTTTAATGTTTTAAATTTTCTGTATCCGGAATGTGGGACCTATTCTTAGGCAAGGAATGGCTTAGTATCAGCTTACTTTCTGCTACAATTTGCATGGACTGCTGTATTTCATCTCCCCTCAAACACTATTGAATGTATCAGCTGGTACCTGATGGAATCATAATTGAGTTCAACTGCCAGCTCTGGCCAGCTACCTCAAAGTAATCAAATGTTTCTATTTCTAAGAAGTGGCAAGAATACTGTATCATTTTTGCTGTTGCAGTGTCTCCCAGAAACACCCCCCCCCCCTTTTTTTTTTTTTTCTACTTTTTTTTAATGAGGGAGTAATTTTTTTTTTTTTTTAATTCCCAGCATAGAAATCAAATTATAGTGTGTCCTATTCAGACAGAAATTATGAAAGTAGCTACTTTACTCTTACCTTTTCTTTCTTTTCCATGGAAGCAGTGTGTCAACTGTTTGAATTTATTAAAGATTGCTGACCATGGAGAAATAAAATGTGGCATATCTCTGGTGTTTATTAGTGACTACCTGCCTTTTTTATAATTTGAAGGGTTAATGATGCAGAGTTAACATCGCAGTAACATTGCTTTGCAAGTGTCTTTGATATTCCATCTGAAATTTATAATCTCCTGTATAGGACCGGTCCTAAAAACACCTCCTAATCCATTTACTGAAAAGGGACTAAATTAAATGAACATTTCCCATGCTATCTCAGTATGATCTCTTTCATTTCTAGGTGTTGTGAAATGTGCAGAGAATGAATTTTATTTGAAGTAAGCGGAAAGGAGAAGCACCGTCATCTGGCTAGAGCACTGGTCTGGAGCCCAGGAAGGAGGTGAATTTACTGTTTCCTTACTTGTTGCAACAGAACAATTTTTAGCTTGTGTAGCTGGCAACATTTACTTGCATTTAATGATCAGTCTTGGTTAGATATGTATCCAAAGGGACTGAACCACTGCCCAATTTTTACCACTGCGTCTGTGGGACTTTACAACAAATGGGATCTTAGAGACAGGATTTATGTGTACTCAACTCATAAGTGCTGGAGGCGGCTGTTGTGGCCGTAAGATGACCAAGGAAGGGGAAGAATCAGGAAACCCCAAGCTAAAAATATCTGAACTGCCACCTTAAGGCACCCTACGCATAGCACCTTCTCTTGGTTGCATAGTAAGTTTTAAATGCTGCTGGGTTCAGTAAGTGCTTCACGTCAGCTACTTCCTTGTATGAATGTGGCCAGTCCTGGAATAAGTCTTATATTGCAAGGACAGAGTTTTATTAAATGCCACCACCTGCTGTGTGAGAATACTCCTGTTTTCATATTTTTATTCTGTAAACATAAGATAGCATAGAAAACTGAGTTTTGTTCTTTTTTTTCAGTTCCATAAGATAGAGTTTCTTGTTAAAGCCATAGTCAGTCTCTATTAGAGTTTATTGTTGTGTCTGTGGTATTCTGCCGCTGATTCTTCTCACCAGTACTTCACAACTTTAAGGCTGTGACATGAAATGCTACCTTGGTTGCCGCTGATCTTGGTGGAAAGGTTGTGTCTCCTAGCCTACCTCAGCTGCTCTCCACCACACCCTCCCAGAAGTTATTATATCCTCCTATCTGACAGTAGAATTGCATCTGTCAATCTGCATTTAAAAACAAAATTTAATCTGATACTGAACGTTTTGGCTGGCACCGGGCACATGCAGTTAAACTGGCAGATCTGAGGCAACAACATACAGAGAAAAAGGTGGTACTGAGCAGCTGGGGCAGGTCCCGGATGGTAACTTTTTTGCTTAACTCACTGTCAGCCAAAAAGATACCTAGTAACAACTGTGTAGTTTTAGAAGTGTGAAAAGATGGGTGGAAAATTAGGAAAATATGTCATAGATTTGATGATAAAAATATTTTTTTCTAGACTTTCTTTTTTGCTTTTTGTCTTGCTGTGATTGGCCCTGAATGCAAGTTTTTCTCCTCATAACAATGTATTTTTATCCTGTGAGCAAGTGGGCAGTATGAGATTACTTTTTATTTTAAATACTCGATTTCAACTTAGAGAATTGGGGAATGAACCCTACTTAATGAGCAGGGCTCACTAAAATAAACCCTGAAGATAGTGAGCCAGAAATTTTGCTGATTAATGCCTGATGCAGCATCAGTGAAGTCAAGTCTATTGCACAGAGTATAACTTAGAAATAGCTTGTGAACATGTGTAGAAAACTTACTTTCACTATTTTTTGAATTCTTTCAAGTATTTCCTGGTACCCGAAGATCTTCATGTCAGAGGTCATGATAGGCTCTGCAGGTAGTGCAGTTGATTTAATGTCCATTGAGTCTAAAGATTTATTTTTTCTCTCCTCAAAAAACTTCTAGCCAAACGTTAGCCAGGAAGTTTTGAGGCATTGATCATGGTTGTTTCCAGTACTGTTGTAGGGGCAATACGATTAAATGCTTTTTGGCATACCTCTCAGAAATACAGACTTACTTGGGAAAACAAAAGAGAGTATAAATTTAGGTGGATGTGTGTTTGTATGTGTCTGTGGTTATCTGTGCTTATATAAAGGCTTACTTTCTGGTAAACACACAGAAAAAATATACATGTAGAAAGACACAGGTGCTGCACTGTCTACATCTCACCATATTGTTGTGTGGTTTTTTTGTTTTTTTTGGGTTTTTTTTTTTTTTTTGAATAATAGTAAGAACCCTTTTAAATTACATTCATTCTTTAATGATTTTCTGTACATCTGAAGAGGAGTACTAGGTTCATATACGCAGTTCCCATGTTCAAATGAGCCTAGAGCTGAGTCATTAACAGAGGTGGTTTTGTAGCTAGATGTACCAGTCTAGTTATCAAGGAAAAAAATGGTTATGGCCTACATAGTGCACTTTTGAGAGGCTGTTCCACTTTCATTTGTTTTGTCAGTAGATTTTGTCAGTAACTGATCAGAGTTGATAAAATCATAGGAGATTTCTTTCTTGGATCAGGCTGGTTTTGTGCCTTAGTTAGCTACAGCACTGCTTACTTTTTCTCTTAGTTTACAGTTCTGGGCAACACAAATATTTTGCAGTCAGTGTAATTGTAGAAAGTTTAATATACAGATCAAGTTAAGTTTCCTAACAGAGAATTTTTGTAAAGAAAATCAAAGCAGTTACTGAGCATGCTTGTCTAGCATTCCAGCCTTATTGAAAATTGTTGAGGGAGGAAGATCTAGGCATTGATTGCTGCTTTCACAGATACTGAATTTCATATGGTCTGACTAATTCTGTTCTGGTGGTGGGACAACTTGGTCTGTAATGCTAGGCATCCAGATAAACCCGCAGATAAAGCCACAATTGGGTAACCTGCTGGTGAGTTGGTGACAAAGGCTGAAAAAGCATCTAAAACTCAATGTTGTAGCTTCTTTCCTTACAATGTATGTGACATACTTGACATGATATGGGAAGGTTCAGTTGCTAGATCTATGAAAGTACCCAAAAAGTATGACCAAGATAAAAGGCACACAGAGTGGAAGGTCATGTTTTCTTCTCAGATGGATGGTTCTTGGGCTGTAGGTGGTTTAGCAACTAAAACTCAGGGAAAAATATATTTTTTAAAATCTTTGATTTTTTTTTTTTTTTCCCCCTAAGGAGATCTTTTTGTTGTTATATCTTTAGAAGAAAGATTTTTTTCCTTTTCTATTATCACAGATCCTGAAGTGGCTGATTGCTATTGTAGGTTAACCTTGTCTAACAAAGTAACATCTGAAGAGGTGAAACAATGCTTAAAGTAATGCTAAAGAATGAAAGATGTCAAGATGTCAAACATGACTTTTGGATAGGTTAAAAGTTACTCTCAAGAGTGCATAAGTGAAAAAGAAAGAAATTAGGTCTTTTAGGTCTAACTCCAAAATACAGTTTGGCTGTGAAAATGAGCAGCACTCCACAATGACAGGGTTTTGTCTGAGAAATGCAACTCATGATACAGCAAGAACCTAAAGCAAGTCAGCTGGTTGTAGTTCAGGTTTAGCCTTGTCATAAGCAGATTAAGCTTTTTTTTTTTTTTTTTACAAGTGCATTTTTTATAATTATTTTTAATTTTACTGATTTTTTTTTTGTTGTTTGTTAAAAAAAAAAAAAAAAGAAAAGAAAAAAAAATGAATTTGCTGAGTACATTGCCATGGGTTGGGATTGCAGGTTACCACAAGCAGGGATTTCTAGCATGCTCTCTAGAGTTTTTAAAGGTAAGAGGCTTCATGTAGACTGTTTTCAAAGCTGGTATGAAAATATTAGCAGAGGAAAAAAAGTCTTCCATTGATCATTCAGAGGATGTTTGCATATGTGCAAAACACTCAACAACATGAGAGATTATTTGGGTCATAGCAAGAGGTTTTTAGATTCTGCAGAAGCATTGAATGTTTAAACAAATACCAGATTCCTTGGTCATCATTTTTTGATCAAAGTGGGCAAGAAGGTGGAATACTAGGATTTAGGTTGTACTGGGTGCATCTTGATATTCCTGAGATGCAGGATATTTTGAAGAAAAACAAATGTCTTGAGTAAGATTAGCACTGAAGGCAATTCAAACTACCCAGATTCCTGAGATTTGATACTGTGTAAGGGGCAAACAAGAGAAGTATGTCTGAAAATCTGAAAGTAACTAATAATCTAGAAAATATTTACTGTTTAGGTCATTCATATATATTCTACTGTATCGGTTACAGCAACTAAGGAATCAAACAAAGGTAAGGAGGAAAATGATCCTCAGTGTATACTCTCACCACTGCAAAAAAGCAATTTAATTCATAGAAGAATTCTTTTGGTAGCACTTTCAACTCAGGATTTGGCTGCAGTATGTGTCTATTTTTTGGTTTATTTTGTTTTAATCTTAACTGTAAGAATAACCTGTATCATAGGGAATAAACTTTTGGCATGAAATTGTAGTAATGTAGTTAAAATTTTAGAGTAGACCTTAGGACCTGCTATGCAAAGCTTTTCCAGTGGAAAGACCAATGCACAATTTACTTCATGGTAACTCTATGAAACACCTGTTGTTTTTTAAAAATTTAAAAACCAAACCAAACCAAAACAAAAACCTCACAAAAGTACCTCTTGATGGTTTCAGAAAAAATTGAAAGGAATTAATATTTTATATTAATGATAAATTATCTGATTACATATTTAACTATTACAAGGATAATTCTTCAATTTTTCAACTCTCCTCCTTTAGTGTGTTGGTTAGTCAAAGACCAGTACATGTTTACAAATGTTGTAGAGAAAATCCAGAACTGAGAGATTTAGCCCAGCTGTGTGGTTATTTTTTTTTTTCAAAGGTCTTCAAGCTATATTTTCAAGTAATTAGCACCCACCACTAGTTTTAGGATTTACAAAATTTCTCATTAAGATGGTCAATAAGGGTCATTTTAATTCTAAATGAGTTAGCTATTTCTAAATAGGGGATTTCACATAATATTGTAGAATGCAATGTCTTGATTTGCGAGTCAGGGGTGTATTTTGTTTTGTAGTTATTTAGTCAAAGAGATCTTAGCTTATGGTTTTATAAGGTTCACTTATGAGTGATGTTGGCTGTGGACATTCTTATTGATTATTTACTTTTTATGAAAGGAAGGAAACAAGTGATGAGTATAAAGATGACTGTATTTTGGATAAGCCTGAGTGATAGGCAGCAGGCACCTAGCTCAGCCCTCTCAGCTGTTGGTGTCACACTCCTGTGATGCAATTCGGTAGCGTATGTCAACATGTCTGTATTCTTATGCAGCTTTTGTTCATTGTATGGATTTACTCCGTCACATAAATGATCAAAATATGGAAAGAAAAGCATTCAGCATTTATATAATGAAGTTATTCAGGTGCTTGATACATACTACTGTGAATTGCTATAGTTTATGATGTTTCCTACCTCTGCTTGCATGTAAGTCATAAATATGTTTCTTTTGGATTACATACTGTACAGCCAAAGAAAGACATTTCAAATTGCACCTTGCCCTCATTTTTGAAGAGTGAGAAGCATTTTATATCATGAGATGATTTACTAGTCAATGATTGGAAAGGATGTCTACCTAAATTCAATTTGTTGTCTTTTAACCGTAGAATCATAGAATCATAGAATGTTTTG
>JMFS01056706.1:0-12876 GCA_000699545.1 Podiceps cristatus | reverse complement strand
AAACATTCTGTGATTCTATGATTCTATATTACAGCTACGGTGCTAATTGTACCTGATGTACCTGTCAGTGTTTGCCACGGGTCTGGAAACAGTTTTGCACAGAATGAAGCTGCTCCAACAGCCGTTCCTGCTGTCATCCACCTCTTCCGCTGCGGTGGTAAGATGTAGCTGCTGTTTTGAAAACTGCTGCCAGCGGCTGTGTCTGGCCCCCAAAAATGCAGTCATCTGGTGGTGGCTTACCAAAGACAGAAGGTACAAGTTGTACCCTGCTCCCAAACACTCTCCTCGCAACACGGAAGAGTCTTTAGAAAGAGTATGGAAAATCATATCAGAATTATACTTTGTTAAAATGATAAGTGATGTCTGGAAACAAATCCTGGCACTTTAAAGATTTGATTCCGTACTCAGAATTACATTGACTTCCAACCTAACTGGCTTCTGTTAAGTATCCTCCAGGCATTCATAGAATCTGTCCCCCAAAACATGATGTTCAAAAGGGGAGTGAAGAGAGCAGCTTACCTCCTCCCCAAGCTGAGCGTATCATTCAAAATAAATTCAGTTCTCTGTATAGAAACAATGCATCATGGTAAAGGGAAAGTCAGCTCACTGAACACGGATGAAGTATCCCCATTAGTATGACATGCCTATAATGAATATTCTTACTGCACGGTAACCTTCTTGTAGGCAAGGCTGAAGTCTTGGGGAAAAAATGTGGAATAGCGGTTCTGAGTCAAACTGTGTGACATTAATGGATGTTAAGCAAGGTTGCCCAGTGGCATAAATCAGCCTGCCATTAAATCAAGTACTGGAAGTTAGTAGAAATACAGTATTTCATGTCAGATAAGTATCAGGTCTTAAAATCTTTTAGGAATGAAGAGGCAGTTTTCTCACTGAATGAGCTTTTCTTTAGCTATGTACTTTTCCTTTGTGAGTTCTCACCTTTCACAGTTCCTGTTTATCGCTGCTTTACGCTTCAAAGTGATCACTTAAGTATTTTTCAGTACAAATTATCTGGGACTATATATCTGTTGAAGTTTTTTTCCTGGATGTTTTACTGTTATGTATAGGTATGGCTAAATGTATTTCTTTGATCAAGTAGAACAATTAATTAAACCATTTAAGTGGGCTACGTGATTTATAGAGGTTTACGATAGAAGTTAGTTCGACATGGTGGATCAAAATATCTAATAAATAAAGAATGAAACCAAATGCTGTTCAGCCATTAAAAACCTGTATATTTTATATATTATTCTAGTATTATTAAATATGTCAGCACTGTTTCTCTGTGTTTATAATCACGAATTATTTTTACAGGATACTGTAATTTCATTCTGTTAATAATAAGGATCTGTTTTATATAATATAACCCCTCAAACAATAAATTTCTGTAGATGAATGAGTCTTACTTTATATGAAGGGTACATTTATAAATACTTCATGTGGAACTAATAGATGATCAATAAATGTTACAAGTAAGTTACAGCTACCTATAGAATAAGCTGAAGGTGCCTGGAAGCATATAAATGGAAGATTAAGAGATTTTCATATACCAAGGTCATAAGCAAGTTATAGGCACATTGGCTGTTACGGCAGTCTTGAAGAGTGACCAAGATGCAGTCTGATGTACGTTTGTAGACTGATGATCTTCAAGAGTCTCCTCTGGTTGTCGTTCTTTGGGTGACAAATGACATGAGCTGGAACAGATCAAGGATGATTATGGCAAACTAGAGAGAGATGCTCAGGAAATGGAATATCTCTTTCCATTTACCCTCTACTCATTGGAGCACCTCTCTCCATTTACCCTCTGTTTATTTAGCCTTCATTTACTTTCTCCATTTACTCTCTGCTCAGCACTGGTGAGGTCACATCTCAAATGCTTTGTAAAGGCTGGACCCTGCCCCATACAAGGGAGATGCCAACAAACTGCAGAGGACTAGTAAGCCATCTGGTGAGGGAGTTGGAGCATATGGCATATGTGGATGGGCAAAGTGAAGTAGACTTCAGCCTGGGGAAGAGAAGGCTCCGATGGGGTCTAAGAGCAGTCTTCCAGTATTTGAAGGGGGCTTTAGAAAAGACAGGGCCAGCACAGGGAAAGGACAAGAAGCAGCAGTTGCAGGCTGCAGTGAGGGAAATTTTAATATAGACATTAAAAAGAAAAAAAAAAAAAAAAAAGCTTTACCATGAATGTGGTTTACCTTTGGAACAGGTTGCCCAAGAGTGTGTGAACCGGTGTCCTCAGAGATCAACTGTCTGAGGAAGAAATAATGTTGCAACATTTTAACAAATCCATGTTTTGGGTGGGTGAGGGCACTGCCTCTGCCAGTGTGCAGTCACCCTCAGCTCCCAGCTTGTCTCTCCTCACGGAGCAACCGTGATCTTGCTGCCCCCGAAAATGGGACTGGAAGGTAATTTACCTTAAACCAATACTGATTTCACTCATGCTCTCTCACAGTCCTACAGACAAGTGCCAGGACATGTATACCCAGGTAGTCTGCCCAGCACGCAGGCATCGGGGTGCTTGAATCAGGCAGTCTGTCCTGTTGAAGGACAAGGACACCAGCTATTGAGACCTCATCTTGTCTCCTGGTCTCTTTTTCAGTTGGGACTTATGTGATGTTTTTTGCATGTGCCTTGCTGTACCCTTTAGGGCACCTCAGTGATGAGTTTCTCCATCCTGTCCCACCTCTCACCTCCATGAGTTGTCAGCATTGACTCACTGTTCTTTGTCTCTGATCTGGGTGTCCTGAGATGCTGCTATCTATGTACTAGGATTGTGATGAACTGCTAATCTCTAGGTGCCTTCAATACCAGGTCACTCCTATTGCTCTTCTCCTGCCTTTGATCCTTCCTGCTGCTGCTTCCACACCCCATGATCCACCCCTGAAGCCAGCCCTGCCTTGAGCAGCAAGGTTGGACTTGATGAGCTGCAGCGGCTCCTGCAGTTTACCTTTCTTATAATTCTGTGACATAGTCATAATAATATCATGCACTCAAGGATTGTCTCTGTGGGAAAGGAACAAAAAAAGATTTTAGGATAACTGTCTCCTAGAAAACATTTATGGTAATGGTACTGAGCACCAGGGATAGTGGCCTCTTGGGAGTCTGTTATGTGAGTGAAGAAGTGAGAGGAATTATGAGGAGTGGAAAAGACATCTGGTTTTAGCACAAAGAAAACAAAATTTGATTAAAAAGCACACAAACATAAAAGGAATAGGTTAAAGAGTCAGAAAACATTGCTAGCTAGAAGAAAGTATTTATATTAATGAAAAAAAGATATAAAAAGGACTGTGTCTCATCTGTCTGGGAAATTGGATATAATCAGTAGAAAGCAATTGAAGCATCTGTACAGTAATTATAAGGGGCTTACACAAAAGAAAGGAAAGAAATTACAACGACCAATGCAGAATATGAAACTAGATGTTATAGGGAACAACAGAGACATAGTGAATAGCAATCATCTTTGTAAAGCATAAAATGTTCAGAAATAAGTAACTAGAAATCACATCTTCAGAAAACATGTTAAAGGCAGTTTGGAGTGGAACACATAGCTAAATACTAGAGACTATAAATGAGTATCCCCTATAAAAGGGATACAAAGAGAAAAAAATTAGTTTTACTATCTCTTTTGATGATTGATCGTTAAAAAAGGAAAGTTTCCTGAAGGGAGTGAATGAAGTTTGCCAGAAATCTTGCCTCAGGTTTCAATTTAGACATAGATGCAATCCACTTAAGTGTTAGTCTGTCATTCTGGTATAGATTGGAGAACAGATGGTAAAATTTAGATATTGCTGAGCCTGGTATCTGACAAGAACATGTACCAACCAACCACAGAATCAGTCAGAATGGTTCTATATTACACTTGATTTGTGTTGTGATGAAAAGGTGATCATTGAAAAATACTTTGCAATGAGCGATCAGAAATTAGTTCAGCTATAATTAAATGGTAGTGCAAACAAAAGCAGTTTCTAAGGGCCTCGGCTGCACAAGTTTGGTTGATGTGATGCCATCCATGTAAAGTGTCCACAAAACCAGAAAATGCTGTCATCAACTGTATTGAGGTATTTCCACTCGAGGTACTGACAGCATGTAAATGAAGTCTCATTAATGTCTGAAATTCTGTCGCTAAATCATATTAGTAAATAAATGGCTCAGAAGTTTAAATTACATTCCCCCTTCCCAAGTGCCACTCCTAAAAGAGAAGTCCAAGGAGTACTGGGAGAATCTGGAGAACAGGGAACCCCTTTATGTCAAGAGAATGAAAGGGACTGGTGTATTTAAGTTAACGAAACCAAAGCAGAGAGGAATATGATGGGCTTTTGGCAAGAGAGGTAAATGCCAGGGAAGGTGAAGATTCATTTCAGCCAACTGGCAGTAATGACTCAAGGACAAACATATATAACCTTTTCACAGGAAAACTGAGGCTAGAAATTAAAATTTCCACACATCAGAAAACTATGACTCTAGGATAGGAAATGCAAGAGTCAAAAGAACTCCCTGTTTTTTTTAATATAAAGGTTGGTTAGTTTGCAAAGGGGGCAGTATGACATGATTGGCAGATTGTTTCCTATTTGACATTTCTAAAACCTGTGATTTTATTTCCTAAACATTTATAGATAATCTCTATTCAAGAAGAGGATTTCTGTTTCAAATATGGATAGCTAAAAGGTGATTAAGATATTTTGTTATCTTTTCAGTACAAAAAAAAAAAAAAAGCATTAGTAATTTGAGTTGTAACCTTTTCTAAACTCATATGCTATGGTGGGGATGATTATATTTGTTCCTAAATTATACTATGATGAGCCTAGTTCTGAACTGCTTTTTCAATCACAGTTCCCCGTAAGCTGTGAGAATCTAGTCAGCAGAGGAGCAAAGCAATCAAACCAAGATCAAAAGAAAGGAGGGGCTGAGTCTGAGTGGGAGTTAGGCAAAGCATACTGTAAGGCAAGTGATAAAAGAGGAAAATGCACACCATTAGCCTACCAGAGACCCAGGGTGCCAGGAAACAGTAAGGTTTTTAAGGCTTCCAGCCACTATCCATAAAGATCAATGGAAAAATTCTTATTTACATCTTTGGGATTTGAAGTTTCCAGTGGAGTTTATCTTAAGTTGCCCTAGTCTAAGTTAGTAGACTTATCCTTAAAGAAGGTCAATAAATGGGCAAGACTGAGAAGGAGCGAAAGTTGTAGCCTGCCCCTGGTTTGTAATAGGCCACAAAGTTTATCCAGTAGCAAAAGCTTAGAGTGGAACCTGCAATGCAATTAGAAGGCAGTATTTGTAAAATTAATAAAATAAAATGTGAAGCATCTATTGCAAGACTGGCCCATGGTGCTCATGGTCAGACCCAGGTCAAGGGCTAGGTAAGGTATATAAAAAACTTGGTATTTATGTAGGTAGTATCCCCACATTTAGACAGACTTTTCTCCAGTAATATATACCCTGTACGTCATTACATAAAGCCATTACTACTTCTATGTTATGAAAACAAGGGAACATTTTATCCTAGATGCAGGTTGTCTCCGAATTGTCTGCCCTGTAACTGTTCACTACGGGGCTTCCAGCATTTTATATTGACATCTATTACTGGTCAGTGTTTTATTCTGGGATACTATAATAACGCATGTTAATATAGAACATACACTGTCTAATAGAAATAGCAACATGAAAGCAGTAGGAGAAATTAAGATATAGAGCACAATAATAAAGGATGCAGTAAAATAAATTGGCATTGCCGTACTGATCTTCCTTCTTTGTGGGTCTGCAAACTCATCTGTTGCATTCTGGAACATTTTTCAAGCTCACCTTCTATTGAGTTGGTGCAAAAGATAAAGGAATTCTTGACTATGGTAATATTGTATGTATTTTAGAAGCAGTTTTAATTTGCTGGAAGCATTTTCATGCTCACTGGAATAGTTATATCAAAAAATCTGCAAGTAGTAATTTCAAATCTAAATACTGCAAATTTCATCTTACAGTTAGAAAAGAAAAAAGAGAATTTTCACTTTTTACTGTTCTTCCCTTTGCCTAAAGTGCCTTTTTTGTTACCACCAGAAATATCTTTATGTACCTGAGGTTCAAATAAAGCGGGGTTAATCAGATCTGAATACATACATGTGTATATGTGTATATATATACATATACATATCACAATTCTTGTGACCTTCATGCCAAAGGTCAGTTTAGCAAAAAGGTTTATGTATGATGCCATGTTACTTATGCTTAATAAGCAGGAAGCCACATGAGTAGCAGAACTATTTAAATCTAATTTCCTATCCATTTGTTTTTGTGTTACTGCATATTCCCTCTACCCTCACCTGGGAGAGCATTAGCCTCCCTCACGGCCCCTAGCGCTTCACCTCTTCTTAAAATATTCCCCCCTCATGTCCCTTGAGCATTTCTTTCCCCCACTTTGTTTTCAGTTTCCTCCCACGAGCAAGGCAAGAGAAAGCACGTGCTGTGGCAGGTCCTGAGCTGCTGGGATGTGAATTCCCTGGATGTACCGGGATGCTCATTCCCTGGAGGTGCCCCTGCTGAGGAGCTGCCTGGCAGGCCAAACACAACAGGTAACTTGAGCTCACTTGCTTCTCCTCTGGGCATGCAATATTTAGTTCTTCCTTCTTCTTTTCTGAAAGCTTTTAGGAACTTCAGACTGCAGAGACTTCAGTCCCCTTGGATTTTTTTATTTTTTTTTTAACTGGCCATCTGGTTCAAAAGTTATTAGGGAAGGATTGACAGAGACCTTAATTGAATAAGCCTCATTTCCTTTCGAATTCAGGCTAACAGCTTGCTCTGCTGTAGGCAGCATTTCACAGAGAGAGCCAAAGCCAGATCAGTAGGACCATGCCTGTATTGTGCCAGGCTCCAAATTCCTGCTTCAAGCCATTGGAAAACTAAAGCTGCTAAACCAGTCTAAATTGTTTAACATGGAGTAACTATTTTTCCTATCTTGTGGCTCCAGGAAAGAGATGATTTTCCTTTGCTTGAAATTTGGAAACAATACTAGTATATAATCATCTGCCTTCTTACCCACCTATGTTCTAGTTTCACTCTAAAATCCTGCTTATCTCTGACTCCAATATATAGCAATCTCAAAATAAAGAGCTGTTTTTTCAGTTAGAAACTGTATCTATTAGTGTGAACATTTAACAGGCTAACTGGGGCACAAGAATCCCATTTTTTTTCCTGGTCTTTATCAGTATAGTGCTTTGAGGATGAAAGCCATATATGTATACACACCCCCTCACATCCTATTCTGAAGTCTTTATGTATCCTCAAAATAAGGTTTTGCATAAACCTTATACAATCTTTCAGCACAGCAAAGAAGTTCACCTAGTCAGCACATTATTATTATTATGTTATAAAAATGATATTTGTCTTATATAGGAACAAACCAGTATTATTTGCCTAGTGTGATAATATTTCTTTGGGGATAAAATTGATGTCACTGAAGCCCACCTGAGTTCTGATTTAAAATCTGAATATTCCCAGAGGTGTCATAACTAATATGCAGAAATCTCTTAGCAGAAATCTCCAGTAAACTTTCTGTAGATAATATCCTCAACTCCCAGCAGTTAAACACCACATGCTGTTGTAAATTTGGTTTTAATGTTCCTTCAAAGTAAAGTAAATTTGCCCTCATATTGTTACCTTAGCATGGAAAAAAATCAGACTGTAGGAAAGCACTTGAAAATCACTGGTGATGGAAAAATGTGCACAAGTGACCTAGGGAGAGCCCAGAAGTCAATTTATATGAAAAATAAACATTTTAAGAATATTGTTTAGAAACATAGAAATCTGTGTTCTGTGGATAGAGAGAAAAGTAACTTTTAGCCTGATTCATTTGTGTGAATTTACACTACTTCGTAATTTCTCATTATGTATTATTTGCTTATGTTTTTCTTAGATTTCAGTAAACTTCATTTTCACTTTAGTAATGAAAGGAAATGAATGAACAGAAGGTGCCTTGTGGTGAGCACCTGCATGACTATGGACAGTTTGGTAAGGAGATGCAGTCTCAGAAGGAGGAGGAAGAAGAGGAACAGGAGGAGAAAGGAGAAAGGAGAAAGGAGAAAGGAGAAGGAGAAGGAGAAGGAGAAGGAGAAGGAGAAGGAGAAGGAGAAGGACATCTGATTTTGACTGAAGAGGTTTATACAGAGTGAAGCTGAGGGACTGGACTAGTCTGGCTTTGGGATTTTGCACAGAGGCAGCCAGACTAGTTTAGCAGGGGTGTTGAACTTACTGCGCCGTGACCCAACAGGGCTGAGATAACAGCAGTTAAACTAGCAATAGCAGAAATAACTAAGGAGCTGCACTTCAGGGTAGGACTTGGACTAGGGGAGATTGGTGAAGGAAAGGTATCTCTTCATTCCTCTGAGCCTGCTTACTCCTGAGAGCAGTGCTACAGGTGAGCAGAGTTTGTGGGGTGGAGAAGAAAGCTAAACCATCACAACTTGAAGTTACAAGCTTAGCTAGGCTCCTGGTGTGCCAATTTAGATACTTTGACTGAATAGTTGACTTTGATACTTTCCAGGACAAGCTTTGGGCCAGAAGCACTTCAGCAGCTTTTGTTCGACACCCAAGCTCTGTACATATCTCTCTGCACCGCACTATTGCAAGGAGAAATTCTGGGGAATATGGTGCATAGACGTCTGAATGGCAAAAAACAAAGCTAAAATGGCTCTGCACTTAAATTGATAAACATAGCAGGAGACCACTTGGCTCCAATACTTCATGCTGGCTGATGTTTTTAAATTGCCCCTTAAAGCAGAAGTGAGTCATTAAGGACAAATTCTCTCCTTGGACATATACAGATGACTTAGCAGAATCTGTGCTAACAGTTGAAATCCTATTGTACTACGATTTTTAAAACAGTTTGTCACACCCATAAACTCAACATCTGTTTTGCTCTGCTATAAAAAAATCTCACTAAGAGCTACTATTTCAGACGATATTTCTGCCACTGGGCGCAGACTTACATGTTAGGAAGAGATCTGCATGACAAAGTGTTGTAACTTAGGAAGATTGTCCAATGTTGAAAAGGACTTTTCTTATACTAGCTTTAATTTTCTTCATCTAGATCTCGGTTTGAACATCTACCAGAAAAGACATGTAAGTACAAAAGAGAACTTTCATATTTTGGGCCCTCTAACATATTTTTAAGCATACCTTTATGAAAAGGTATATCTCTACAGTTTGTTTCCTGTGGCATTTTTTTGTATCTTAAGTTTTGTTTTTTGACTTGTCTTCCTAGGACAGTGTAACACACACACACACACACACACACCCCTTTTAAGACCATAACTGAAAATAAACTAATATCTGACTCCTGCTCAGAAGATTCCTAAAACTACTGGGATAGTATGTCACATCATAGAAGAATTTTGCCCCCAACGTGGTATTATGTGGCTAAGTTACCTTTTCACATATAGCAGAAACAGACCGCAAAGAAGACATAAGACAGGAGGATTTTAATGGAAGAAAATGCAGTAGAGTCTTTCTACAGAAAATTGCAGGTTTTTAAAGGTGACTGGCAGAGAATTTTTGAAATATTGTTTGTATCCTGTTTGTGTTTCCTTACAATGTGCAAAGAAAGCTTGAAATGTGTTATTTTTCTCAAAGCAAGTAACAATTTCAAAAAGGAAGTGTCTTTTCAAAGAGTAAATCTCATCCCTGCTATGGAAAACATAACGGCTGTGAGAAATGCATACTCGGCTCCGAAACCCTCCTCGTGCCAGCAGTTTGTACTTCCAGCTCACTCATCAGTTTAACCACAGCCATTCAAGTATCAGCGTATATTTGTTTGGAGACAGAGAGAGGCCCTTACAGTTGTTTGTGTATAAAATAGGCTATTATTTTGCAGCATGAACAAGAATGAAGAGAAATAATGTTTCTCCTACCTGTTCCATCTACCTGTTTTTCAAAGAACTTAGCATTGGGAAAGACCATTAGCTAAAACAAGTAGATATCTAAGGCTACAATTCCATATACTTTTAGAAACCAGGAGAAAACTGAATTTTGGGGCTGGAGGGAGGCGTGAAGGCAGTTTTAAACGTCTGGTTTGGGCAAAGAGAACTGTTGATGGGAGAGAAGAGAGCAGAGTGACACGTAATACCATCCAGACCGTGCTGCTGAGGACGGCACGTGTGCAGTGGTCACGTCACTTGCTCGCTGGCCCTTCCTGGGAATCGGGGACCACTGCTGTAGGCTTATTGACAGGACCTTTACTAGTGATTGACTTCAAGTCCCATCAAAGAGGTTCAATGCATTTTCTTCAGCAGTGCTGCACCCAGTCACAAGTCAAATCACCTTAAGAATGAAATTACATCCAAGTTAACCTCTCCATCACCTCCCATTTCTTTTCAAAGTCTTCACTGAGGAAGCTTTTCTTCACACAGCCAAAATGTCAGAGGATTATTATTGTTTGGAATTTATTTTATTGTTGAGACTACCATGTAGTCTTCTGATCCAAGAAGCAACAAATATTACAAAAGCTGAAAACACATGGTCTTTTCTGCTCCCTGGGGCAGCTATCCAAAATGATTTTGCCTCTGGAGATAAGAAAGATGAGAAATATGTAACAGATACACTGATTTATTTTCTTCTGTACTAAAGCTAAGGTCCTGCAATTCAAACACAGGGGCTGGAGGCTTGATTCTCTATTTTATCAGTTTTATACTGGAATAAAACTGATACAATGGAGTAAAGAAGCGGGATCAGTATACATTACATATGCCAGACTGGTGCCAGGGTTCTCAGGAATGTTTTAGCCATTCCTGATGAAAGAAGTTCTAGGGAATCCCTGTAGAGTTGAAATAAAATGGCAACTATTTAATGTTGAAGATTATGATAATGTTAGAGATTACTGTCAGAGTTTATGCTTTAAGTAAAGGATAAGGTTGTTATTAAAACTTCCTTGGTCAGTGGGAGGCTGTACAGCATCACGGTGAGATTTTCTTCATCCACACAGTACATTCCCATGCTGACTTGCCCTGCTGCTGAAAGCTCAGCAAAGCTCACCCATCTCATAATATCCTGTGCATACACCTGTGGGGTGCGCATTGCACGCTACTAGCTCTATGCTATCTCCTCTCGGGAGTATCTGACCTTGGTCCCAGCTCTGATGCCAATACCCAAGTGCAGCCATTCTCTATGAGGAACCTCAGCTTCATGAGCCTCAGGCTCCCCAGCGTGGTCTGTACTTAGTTTTTTTCTGAGTATGGTATCCTGTACCAGCTAGGGATGGGGGGAAAAAACCTCACTGCAAGCCACCTGGGTCACTGAGCCGCCACAACTCTGAAGGAGAGTTTTGTGTAAAGCCATTTGAACTATCCTTGCAGAAAGCATTTGTCTGGCATTTGCTGTCCTCCCGCTAGAGGCCTCTGTTAGCATAACTGAACTGACACAGGAGTTTCAGCTGTGCTGGGCAACAAAACAATGTGCGGTGGGACGAGCGATTCTGGATTTATCCAGTAAGGAACAGCATCAGGATCATTAGATGTCGGTACCTGTACAGTATCCTCACTCCCGGTCTTTTGCCCAGCTCTGCACTGCTCTACCTAGTCCTTCCTCCTGGCCTCAAGGCCTGATTGATAGGGGTATTGCCTGTCTGTCCAGGACTCCTGGGCTACCGTCTCCTCCTCCTCCTCCTCCTCAGCAGGGCTATGGGGAGAGTTGTGCTGGGGTAATGTCTCCAGTACTCAGGTGAAGGTGGACAGGAGGAGGAAGGGGAGCTCCAGTGCCACCTTGCAGGCTGAAAGCTCCCCGGGACAAGTCCTAACCCAGCCAGGTCAGGTCAGTTTGAAGAAGGAGTTTGTAATAGGAAAGAAATTATAAACATGAAGTACAAATTTGTAGGCTCCACAAAGATTATGTTGTTAAAAATAAGTATATCCTAATATTTTTTAATGTGCATAATTAGACTTAAATAGAATTCTAGCAGTTTTAAAATGTAAACCCCAAACCCTGAGTTCTGTTTGTTGTCCTTGGGTTTATTTCTTCTCATTTATAAAATGATCATGTCACTTAGCTGCTAGTTAAAGGTGCCAGCATAAGAAAGTTGAAGAATGAAATCCTCTGATGTTCACATAAGAAACACAATCAAAGTTACAAAATTACAAATTACCATGCACCATCAGTACAGGTGCCCTAGTAATATTTTGAGTAAGAAAATGTTTCAGCCTTGTAGCCATGTGGCTCTTGGCTCCTGAAGAGCCGCCAGCACTCACCACTGATTACATGGCCAAAGGTTGCGGTGTCTTTTCCGAGCAAGCATAAACTCATAAAGACTTGTAATTGGACCACAAATGATTTTGTACCAAACAGCCAACCATTATTAATGAATTCCAGTCATTAAAATCCAGCCTGGATTTGTCCTGGATTTCTGGTGCCTGGGATATTTTCCAGCTCAGATAAATGGTTTCTGAATCATAGGGAAAACTGCAGGTTTGTGAGTTGTTGTATGCAATGCATCTTATTCTTTCTACATTTCTGACATGTCTAAGGATGCCGTGTCTTTTCATCATTCTCAGGCATATATACTTTTGGTTTCCAAGCATTTAGTGCCAAATCTCATCTGCCAGATTTTATCATCCTCTTACACTTCTTCTAACTCTTCCAGAGTGAAGGTTTCAAAAGCAAGTTAGAAGTTCTGTCAACATCTACAAGAGAGACAAGAGTAGGGAAATTGTATCTTTCTGTATTTGTCCCTAGGACAGACTAGTGCAAATGAGATAAAGCAAACGTTTTCTGGAAAGAGATTCTGGGTCATTTTCTGACTAGAATTTTTACCAAAGTTCTTGCCTCTTATTAGAGATAAGTGGATCTGAATTGTGAGAATTTCACATGTTCATATGCATGAATACATCTGATTATTGGATATAT
>KL268918.1:481-13107 GCA_000699545.1 Podiceps cristatus | reverse complement strand
AACATTCTATGATTCTATGTAGCAGGGACGTGACTTGCAGTTTGGTGCAGTGAACCCCTGAAATTGAAGTTAGGGGGGACCTTTTTTTTTTTTTGTATTTGACAACCCCCTTCTCTTCAAAATGGATTATCTGTTTTTAATCAGATTTATGTGTTTTGATTGTAAAAATGTGAACTGGTGATAGATCAGGAAGTTAGATGGTGTGGAGTTTTTCAAAATACAGTTTCTTAGAAAGTTGTAAACACAGTACTGTAAGCTGAAGATGGAAGCAAATCCTTCAAGTACATTCTAGTTTGTCCTTGGCCTCATTTGCTATTCCTTTATTTGGAGAACATTGATCAGAACTGTCAATTAGGGCACGGTATTCTCCTTACGGGCATAGAGTTCTTTAAAAATATCTTGGCTGCAACTGCAGCTTTTAAAAACCACTTTCAGAACAAATGAATCTGCCTGACCTGCTAGAGATTGGAAAAATACCTGGTCCCCAGAAAGAATACTGTTGGTGACCTCAAGGAGATGTATAAAGGGAACAGGAGAAAAGATGCTATTGCTGTAAGTTTCTGGTCTTCTAAAGATCAAGAGTTTGTGTCTGTTACAACTGTATGTTTTCAGAACAGTGTGTGATTGGCTGTTGCTTTTCTCATCTTTTCAAATAAATGACTTGTCAGTCTGTATTCTTGTTTGTTTTTTAGGAAGTGGCAAAACACTTGCATTTGCAATTCCGATGATTCACTCTGTGCTGCAATGGCAAAAATCAGATAGCTCAACAACCAGAAATGACAGTGTTTCTAAAGAGTCCCATCAGCATCATGATGAAACAAGGTGGGAAAATGAGGATGAAGAAGAGAAACACACACATCAGCAGGTCGAAGGTAGTGAAGACGAAGATGATGCATCTTTCACAACAGGCCGTGTGAAGGTGCTGGAAAATTTTGAATTTGATTCCGGCGATGAGACACATACTGTTGGCTCCTGTAAAAAGAGGCCTCTTTTAGGACTGGTTCTTACTCCCACAAGAGAATTAGCTGTACAAGTAAAACACCACATTGATGCAGTTGCAAAGTTTACAGGTATGTAGACACCATGGACCATGTCCCAGATTGTGCTGGATTTGGATCATGGCATTGGTGTTGAGCCAGAACGTGTGCCACAGTTTCTCTGCATAAAATTGGGGTGGCTTTTGAAGGGTTAGTGTTTGTAGACACTAATATTTGAGAAATGCATTAAACTTCTTCAAAGTCATGCATAATTTGGGATATTTTGCTTTAAAATCTTTCTTCCTTCAAAGAGCTGTTGACTTGTGCTTTTGCAATACAGAATCGGTACTAGATACCCAGCCACAGCTAACTTTGTCCTGCTTTTTGATAATGTAGGTTATATAAAAAAAGAAAAAAATCCAATCATTTTTATTTATATACACACACATACGTAATTTTTCAAAAACTAGGTATATCATAATTTCCTTTTTTTGACAGATATATCAATCTATATAGATAATAGATAGATATAGGTATATCTCTATACATCATTTTGATCTATCCATCAAAAAAAGAAATTATGGCCATAAATTTTAAGGGTAGAAGGCACTGCTGGATTGTCTGAATTGCCTCCTACAGCAGTCAGGCCACAGCATATTGCTGGCTAATTGATGAAAGCAATTCAGTCCAGTTCCTTTCTCTTCCAAACCAGAGGTTGCCACATCTGTTAAGTGAATGAGTGAGGATGTGAAACTGTTCAAGATTGGGAGAACTGGGAAATAACTTCCCACTTCTTCAATAGCAGCAATCGATTATTTATTGAAGAGGATATGTAGTGCACTGAACTGTTTTTAGGCCCATCTTCCTTTTATGTCTGTACGTCCTGCTGTACTTACCAGTCTACAGCTGATTACAAGGCTAATTTTAACTCCAAACCTGAAATAATCAACTTAGGTCAGTACAGTTCTGATAGGAGCAGTACTATTTTTGTGTAAAAATCTGCCACCCAAGTGATGTATAGGTGCTGCAGCAGGAGCGAAAATACGTTCTGATATGGACTTGCTTTATTGTCTCCGACTTACTTTGAAAAAAATCCCCACCTGGAAGCATGGGGTTCCACAAGTAGTAGGGAAGAGAGATCTGTGTTAGTGTGGATACCAGAGGAATCTTGCACAGTAGCATTGAGTTTGTCATGGGCCAGTGTATTCTTTGAAGAAGCAGGCTGAAATGAGCCATATGTGGAGTCTGTGCGTCCAAAGCTAAATTCCTTTTAGTACCTGAGCAAATTGCTTAAAACTAGCTTGGGGTCTCTGCACTACTGCACAGTCCAGAGAATCATTAATTGGGTGGGAGCATTCTTGTTAGAATTATTCCATAGCAAATGAGCAGTTATTAGCAGGACAAGCATTTCTCCGTCATATTCCTAGAGGGGCTGGATAGTTATTCATAACAGGAATGTGCTTATTCATGCAGATATAATTGACAAAACGTGAGATTCTGAAGTACAAGTAAACAAACCTAACAGCTGTGGAGGACATATGTGATTCTTGCTGCTACTGGAAGACAGGTGCACTAAAAGAAAGACTACTTTATTTTTGGAGTCTAACTATAATAAAGATTTTTCTGTAAAATTGAGGGCATTGCTGTGTGTTCAGTGTTATATAAAATCCCTGAAGTTTCCTGGCCAAAAAGCTTGCTGAAATTTGCAGTGTAGACTTTTTAAAATACTTCGAGTGGATGTATGTGAAGAAAATCACTGATAAATTAGTGAGATAAAAACTATTATCTATGTGTTCCAGGCATTAAGACTGCAATTCTAGTTGGAGGCATGGCTGCACAGAAGCAAGAACGTGTACTGAATCGTAAGCCAGAAATTGTCGTTGCAACCCCAGGCCGTCTGTGGGAGTTAGTTAAAGAGAGGCACCCACATCTTTCAAATCTTCGGCAGCTCAGGTAAAGGTGCCTTTTAGACTATCTACTGGATACTGAACTAGGCGTCACTGCATACTGATGACGTTTACTAACTGATTAAATATTTTAGACTATGTAAGATCACTTGCTTCTTTGCCAGAGTGTTTTGTGGAAAAAGCACAGTGTTTATACTGATGGAAGAAAATGTCAAGTAAAGCCAGTAGCAAACCCCTCATTTTTCCTTTAGAAACCTGATTTTTCAAAAAGAAATGTGAAAGGCCGCTGTAGCTGCCCCGGCATACCTGGTGTTCCTTTGGGTTTTACACTCAAAACTTCCCCTATGTGTTTAGCAGGAAAAGTTCTTTTGAAGTGCATCAGATTTGTATTTATCTGCACAAGTGTATTTTTACTGTGTGTTTTCTATTTGACAGGTGCCTTGTGATTGATGAAGCAGACCGAATGGTTGAGAAAGGTCACTTCTTAGAGCTGTCTCAGTTGCTGGAAATCTTAAATGATTCACAGTATAACCCTCAACGACAGACTTTTGTTTTTTCTGCCACTTTGACTTTAGTCCATCAGACTCCCTCAAGAGTTTTACAGAAAAAGAATGCTAAAAAGATGGACAAGAAGACCAAACTAGAATTGTTAATGGAAAAAGTAGGAATAAAGGGCAAACCCAAAGTGATAGACTTAACGAGGAAAGAGGCTACTGTTGAGACACTGACAGAAACCAGAATCCACTGTAATACAAATGAGAAGGATTATTATCTCTATTACTTTCTTCTCCAGTATCCAGGAAGAACCATGGTCTTTGCAAACAGCATAGACTGTGTAAAACGGCTCAGTTCTCTCCTCACAATCTTAAATTGTGATCCTCTTCCTTTGCATGCCAACATGCACCAAAAGCAAAGGCTGAAAAACCTGGAAAGGTTTGCTGAACGAGAGAGGTGAGTTGATTTTCTACTTCCTAGTAGAGAAGAAATGTAGAGGGTAGTGGGGAGACAAAACAACTCTGTTAGAGCAGGAGCAAGTCGGGGGCGTTAGCTGGGGATGCGAGTCCTCTGTGCATGAGCCCAGGTTACTAATGATTAAGGATGCGGTTTCACAGGATGGTTGAGGTGATGAACTGGAGCGAGTTGAGTGGAAGGCCACCAAGATGGTCAAGAAGCCCTGGCTCTGCAAGGGGAGAGGCTGAAGGCACTGGGTTTTGTATCACCTGGGAAAAAGACTGTGGGGACCTAATGGCAGCCCTTCAATATCTTAAGGTTATCAAGAAGCCAAGCTTTTTACAGTGATGCATGGTTGGTGGGTGAGGGATAACAGGTGCAAGTTGAACTGAGATATTCAGGGTAGGTATAAGAAAGCTTTTTCTCTGTGAGAACAGCCAGGCATTGGAACAGGCTGCTTGTTTGTGGAGGTTGTTGAGGCTAAATTGGGTAAAGCCCTGACCAACCTGCTCCAACCTTATGCTTTGAAGAGGAGGGTGGACTAGAGACCTCCTGAGGTCCCTTGGAGCCTAAATTATCCTGTGGTCTGGCAGCTCATTGCTGCTGAAGGAGCTGTCATGCGCCTGGCTTTCAGCCGTATGCTTTTATAACCATCCTGCACGCCTCTGCCCCTGTGTCCTGGCTCTGCAGCTCATTTGATTCTTCTGTGAATTCATCTCACTAAGCCATCAGAAAACTAACCACTTTTTGCTGGATTAGGATTTTGCGGATTTAGTTAGATGAATTAGCTTCCTGAGGGTCAAAGAATCCTAGAGAAATGCAAGAGAAGGGGCAGTTGTGCCTTTCAGCAGCAGTGGGCAGTCAAGTTTACCCAGGCAGGCCTGTCCTTCCACTTTAAGAATTACTGTTTCCTGCTGGTTTTGGGACGGCCTTTGGGAGGAGGTTGGTGGTCTCAGTACTTCCAGAGTCCAGAAGCCTCACAGTTTAGTCCTGCCGTGAAGTGCTGCGTACTGTCTGACTGCGTGGGAATTTGTACCTTGGTAATAGACTCGGGCAGGAGAACAGAGGTTGAACTGCCGTGATAGATCTGCAGTGTCCCTCGGCAAAATGTAGTATCAATAGCATTGGCCTAGGCCAGACGGGGCATTTTCAGAGACTGCAGATTTTCAAGGCAAGAAGAAATCTATGAGATGGTCTTTCACAGCCTCCTGCAGATTGCAAACTGTAGACTTTTCTGTTTATTTCTGCTTTGAACCTTTTAGCAATAGAATATGCAGTCAGATGCCATAAAATCTTAACAAATTCAGGTTACCTACAAGTAACTTGTTTCAGTTGCTGGGAGATTTTTTTAAAATAAATTGTTGCATACCCTAGGGAGTCTTTTCATCTCTGTAGTAGTCTGTTTTATATAAAAGAATGACTTTTTTGAGTAGTTCTTCATTTCTAGGGGTAAGGAGAAATACTTATTGTCAGAACAGAATATTTCCCCTTTATATTTCTAGCTTTTAATTTACTGAGAGAACTTACTTGAGTGCAACTTGGTAGAAGATATTTCAGCCCCAAAAAGCTGTTAATTAAATCTGTAATGTTAATAATACGATTTTTCTCAACTAGTGAAACTTGTAATAACCTTTCTGTCTTGCCAAGAGACCAACTGTGTTAATGGTGTGGTCCTATCAAGCTAAAGATATTTTTAAACCTAGCCTGGGCAGAGCACTGAGAAATGTGCTGAAGAGGGGAGCATATCCCCCCAGCCAAATTGGTTGGATTTGGTCATTGAATAGTGATTCACATTAGCATTCCTGTGAATTGGGAGAGAATAAAAACATAGGAAAACAGGATCCAGCAAGGTAGTGAATTTCTTTATTGGGAACAGAATAGACCTGCTGAAGGTAACATTTGAATTATTTCTTCAAGAATTGCTGTTTTCAAACTGCCTCTGATGTAATACTGGGTATTGTTTCTGTAAGGGCAAACAAATAGCATATTTCCAGCAGATGACATAGTACAAATCTGTTCCTTAAACTGTTGTGTTAGAATTCTAGGTCACTGTATTTTGTGTTCCTTGGCAGATGGTTTACTCTTCAATTTAATGTTCATTAAATGTTATCATTTTCTCAGCTGTGTTCTCCTGACAACAGATGTTGCAGCTCGTGGTCTTGATATTCCCAATGTGCAGCATGTCATCCACTACCAGGTTAAATATTTTTAATGTTTTTGCTTTTACTGCTTTGATTTTGAAATAAGCTTTTGCTGATCCAAACCCTGAACATTATGAAGCAGTGATTCTCAGTCCTGTGTACAGCATAGTCCCAAGTACAGAGATTTAGTCTTTAACTGTCCTGTGGTGCTTTTTAAGGATCTCATTGCTGCAGTGACTGACTGTGTGTAGGTAACACTTCATTATATGTCTCTGATTATATATGAGAAATTACAACAGGTGTGATTTCCCTTGCTTTTTGCTTAACTTTGTTGTCCAAAGTTGTCACGTGACTCAGCCCTATACCTCTTCTTTGGGAACACATACAATTTTTTCCTGCTTCGCAAATGAAATGGCAGAGTCAGAAATTAGGAGAGACTCACGAAAGATTATGCAAGGGAGAATACTGGACCAGAGAACAAAAAGTGTCTTCGGAAATCATCTTTTTTTTTTTTTTAACTTTCAGCTGTGTTACGTGCAATGTACCTCATGTATATAAAATCCAATATTCTCTGGCAGCCTCGGCTAAAGCAGGACAGGCTGCTGCTAGCTTTCCACGGCCAGCTTCATGGCTTTTCTGAATATTTGCAGGTCCCTCGTACTTCTGAGTTGTACGTACACAGAAGTGGGAGAACAGCCCGAGCTGCCAATGAAGGCCTTAGCCTATTGCTGATCGGCCCTGATGACTTGATCAATTTTAGGAAAATTTATAAAACGTTGGAGAAGACTGAAGAGCTGCCATTTTTCCCCATCGAAACCAAGTGCATGACTTCTATCAAGGTAAAGAAACAGTCTTTTTGCAGCCTGAGTAGTTGCTTGCTTACTTACGTTACTGCATTGGCCATCATGTTCTTTCCAGGTTTCAGATGACATTCACTCTTCAGGACCTGGATTTGAAAATGAAGTTAATTATCTTTTTTTAAGCAATATTTGTGATTTCTCTTCAGTAACTGGCCCAAGAAAGGTGCTCGAACATAAACATCACTTACATTCTTCTTGCAAGTTGTTACATAGAGCTTCTCCTGACTAGATTCCCAAAAACAGTATAGGGAAGTGAGTACGCTTTGTGGCTGGGGAGGTGGGATGGCTCTGTGAAGTGTGTCACTTAAAGCCTCTTCTGTTAGGAACAGACTAGAGAACAGTATCAGGTCCAGGCATCTTCAGTGGTCTTCATCTGCCCCTTCTCAGTTGAAGGAGTGAATTGTCCGCATTTCTAAAAGTTCCTATGCTGTGAGGCTACAGCTGCCACTGAAGCCTGTCAAACCAGGTATGTTTTCTTTTTCTAGGCGATTGCCTGTTTAAGGAGAATTCTGTCATTCACTAACTCACAAGATAGACAATGGTTAGGATTTCCAAAACAATATATTTTAGAAAGCATCTAGGCCCTGCACATTTCTTGCTTCTCGAATAAGAGGCCATTTCTTGTCTCAGCATTCTCTTAACAGTTCGGGTGACATCAGCCATGTACAAATGGGACATTTAAATATTGCATTTGAAGGGAATCTAGCTGGGGTTTGAGTGTCTGAATATTGCAGTCATTGAGAACAGGAGAAAAGTGCAAGCAGTCAGATAATGCAACAGATACCTTCCTTGAGGTATTCTGGTTCATGCTTATCCAGTTAACTTGGAGTGAGCCCGGTGGCAGCAGCGGTATCCTTGCCTTAGAAATAATGTCAGCAAGTTTCAAGACCCAGGCTTGCTGCAAATGGGGTATTTAGTGTGAATCCTTCAGGAGATACAGCTTTCTGAAAGAGGAAGAAAATCAAATGCTTCCACAGACTCATTCTTCTCCTCTTAGTAGTAACAAAAAGAATTTGTATTTTTTTTCCCCATCTTTCCCCCCGCCCCCCTCCACCCACCAAATGTTTCTGGTTACTGAAAGAAATCTGTTGTTTTTAGAGTGTTTCTTCAGAGGTCCCTTCTGTGTTTCTTCATGAATAGTTCTTGGCTCTTACCATGCTCTGTCAATTAATGGGCAAATAAATATTGTTTCCACACTTCAGTTTTCCTGCCATCATCTCATGATTTTATCTCCTATCCATAATAGTGCTCATCTCCCCAGAAAAGATGTCTCTAATTCTAATTATAGGACTCCAGCCTCCTAGGCCCTTCAGGTGGTCAGGTCTCATTTTCACTTTGCTCTGGGCTTAATCACAAAGCCTTTGTAGTTAGGACGCACAGTGCTGCTGGTTCTTTGTACCTGTCCCTTTGGCACACTCCTTCCCTGGTTCTGCATGCCTTCATTCAAGTTCAGGAGAAGTCTGTGAAGGCGTTTCACGCTTGAGGGGAGTAGAATTGGTGAACCAGGGTAGAGGAGAGACCAAAAGGGAACTCAAGTTCTAAAAAGATGGAAAAGCTATTTAAGATTTCTTGTAATGATCTGTGGACAAGAGACTGACTTGTTTTATTAGTTGACTAACGTTTCCTCTCTCTGTTTTAATTATACTTGCAGTTCTGGCTGGTGCTGTTACTGTGTAGCACCAGACTGTGCTGTTGGGGTGGTCAGGGTGTCCTGCACAGGGTTTGTTTTGTGCAACCCCAGGCAGATTCCAAAGAGCAGAAGTTGCTGCTGGGTTGATTTATTATTTCCTGTCAGTGCAGATTTTCTTTCCATAATGAATTGGTTATTTAAAACAGCTTGGCCCAGCTGGAAGGCTGCAGGTCAGGTTAGGTTTGGTGGACCTCTTTGTTCTACCTGTGTGCAGCTGGGGAGAAGGTCAGTACATCTTGTTCCGTGCCTGGACAAGATCAGGTGCGTTTCTGAAAACATGAGTAGCTGCTTCCATATGGCCTGCAGGAGCGAGCTTCTTCAGAGTGAGATGAGGCTAGTGGCCGCCCCTTGTTGCTGGGACTAGTAACTTTAAGATCCAGCTGTATTATGTAAACATGTAACTTGGAAATTATTGGTATCTAAATTGTGATTTGTTGTTGATATCTCTGAAGTGTTCATAATGATTCGTTTAAAGAATGAGGGGTTAACATTCAGGCATGTTTAGTAGTTGAGATGTTTTAGAA
Source organism: Podiceps cristatus (assembly GCA_000699545.1). Classification (NCBI taxonomy): domain Eukaryota; kingdom Metazoa; phylum Chordata; class Aves; order Podicipediformes; family Podicipedidae; genus Podiceps; species Podiceps cristatus. The sequence goes on along the minus strand of KL268918.1, from coordinate 4,057 downwards.
GTCAGATTCTATAATAGATCTGAAAAAGGAAAACAGCAAATGATGACAGGTCTTTATTACGTGGGGCATCTGCTGGGACACCAGTAGGGAGCAAAAGGGTCTCTGCACCTCAGTTGCGTTGTAATGTGTGTTCTCAAACACTGATTCTGCTGAAGTACCCCACTTTTAAACCTGATCATAATATATCTGAAATATACTTTTGCTGCAGGAGCGGATGAATTTGGCACAGCAGATTGAGAAGGCGGAATTTTTCAACAGTCGGGCAAAGCAACACAACTCCTGGCTCCAACAAGCGGCAGAAGCTCTTGAGATTGATCTTGATGATGACATGTTTATGGGCAAGTAGAAATGTTTGTTTATGGGTGTGCTTGGTTGGTCCCATAGCACTGGTGTCTAGAAGCCCCATCAAGGCAGAAGAGCTCTTAAACTTGCAGAGCAGAAGGGGCAGGAAGGGAGTGTCATTACTTAGTACGTGGTGTTACTGGTGTTTTCAGGATGATTGTGCAGTAGATAGTGCTGGAGCTGAGGGAGTGAGGTATAACAGTTCTGGCAAGTTGCAGACAAGCCTACTTGTTGCAGGACAAAAACTGTTTAGCTTCTGGCAAACATTTTAGGGTAATCTAACAGCCCAGTATGTCCTGCTTGAGTCTTGTCCCCCCTGTGTCAAAGAAAATAGCTGTTTTTCCAGTTCTGCTTCTCTCTGCCCAACCACCCCCCCACCCCCCGCCTCCCCGTCAGGCAGCAGGACAGGAGCTTGACAGCTCTGTGTGGGAACACCCAGGAAACACTAGCAAACACCAGAAATTGTGTGAGCCTTAATGTAGGTTGAGTTGTGTGGGCTAAATGGCCAATACTTACATTCAAGTTGCTGAGGTTTTTGGTGGTGTGTTAGAAGTAAATAATCCCTTATAATTTTAAAATTAAATGTTCTGCAGGCTGTGCCTGAGAGAATGTGTAGGGCTGTGCAACTATAGGTGCCTATTAGTTCAATGCCATGAAGCTTTGCACCGCTTAGATGCACTGTAAAATGCCACGTTGTCTTCAAATTTTAGGAGCTGAAGGTATGATTTCCTGCCAGTTCTTTGAAGGCATGCTGAATACGGGTGCTGCCTGGGTCACTTCAGCTTAAGATGTCTCTAACCTGATAGCTGCTAAATATGCAGATGCCTTAATTGTGAAGCATGTTCAGATTATTTTTTTTCTTGCCTTTATTCATGGCTTCACTAGCTTGTTCTCAACCACTTTGCAAGCAAACACTAATCGTCTCTGTCCAAACTGTTCCGGAGTGCTCCCAGATAATTAGCACTCTGCTGTCTTGTTTTGACATAATCTGAGTGTGCTGTGCTTGGAAATGAGTTTCAAAACAGCACATCCAGTCCAAGTAAGCTGTGGCTCTCGAGTGAAGCATTTTGTGATTGCCACCCAGAATCTTGCCAGGCTCATGCTCTAAAACGTATTTCGTCTCCGATTCTTCCGTAGCTTGTTGGAGACCAATTAAAATCTCAGTCATTCCTTCCATAAATGCAATACCTCTTCTGCTGTTAAAAAGGATTTAGTAATGTCCTTTCAATTTACATTGCAGCAACCTTGATTTCATTTATTCTCCCCAGTTCAGGCTTCTGACCCTATTAACTATCTCAAATCTTTTCTATGCCCTTCTTTCTCCTATGTTGTTAAATCTGAGCACCTTGCTGTTTTTTATATATAAGGAGGAAAGGGCTTCCTGTTTTACAGGTGCTGAGATGAGGCATGCATAAAGTAACGAAACACACAGAAGCAGCTTCTGCCTGAGCTAGAAGGGTTAATACCTTATCTTCTGAGCCCCCTTTCCTTTTGTTCCCAAGTGTCTCTGCATTGAGAGAATGATTTAGCAGGATGATACCTGGGCTGTAGTTACTGAGTAGTCAGGATTCTTCTTGACCTTGTTCTCTTGTGGATAGCCTGGGTGATCTGAAAGTGTCACAGATGACTGTAAGACTGTATGGGAGTTGAGTGATGTTGTTAGAGAACGATGAGATTAGCATCTGCCCCTAGCACTACAAAAGCCTGGTGAAAGAGGCCAATGCAAGTTCTTCTCTTGTAACATTCTATATCTTTGATTTCTGCCCCAAGGAAGAAAACATAGTGAGCAAGAAGAAAGCCAGAAGCAAAAGATGCTGAAGGGGATGAAAAAACAACTAAAACGTATGTTGTCCCAGCCACTATTCAAAGTCCTTATGAAAACTAAGTACCCAACACAGTCTGGAAAACTACTCCTGCCTCAGACATCAGTGGGCATTTCAGAATCTGCCCTGGGTACCGTGTCCAAACATCAAGCCAAGAAGAAGAAATCGATAAAACTAAATTAGATAACTGAGCAAGATCACTCAGTGTGACGGAAGCAACGACCATCCTTATCAAGGCTGTCAGTCCTCACAGAGGAACTAGAGGACACATAGTATCAGAGGATGTTGCCTGTGTTTTGGTTATGCAGGCACATAGCAAAATACTGATTTGAAATACTGTTGAATCTTGTCTTGGATCTTGTTTTCTTACATTCTTATTTTTTTCTTACTCTCTATATTAGTAGAAGTTAATTAATTTTGAAATAGTTTTGTTTTTTACTCCTTTTTGTGAGATGGGTAAAACTTACAGGGTGAAGTTCACAGTGGGCCTACTCTAATGATAAAACTTGATTTGAATTTTAATGTCCTTAAAGGACGGGGGGAGGTAGGCTGTATACAGTCTGAGTACAGTCTGAGCGGGTGTAATGGTTTGTTTGGCTTTTACTGCAGTTCAGTGAGAAAGGCAGCAAATATAGGTAGTGTTACCGGCAAGTTTACAGTTCTGGTTATGGAAGTCTCTCCCAATTTTCTTTCTCCTCTGGTAATATTTCCCTGTCCTGTTCTCTGCTGGGTCAATTCCCTTAGTCCCATGTTAGTATGGGTTAGAATGTGCAAAGAAGTGGCAATGGGCCAGGATTGACCTTGGGAGATGTGTAGATTTTTGAGGATTAAGTGTTGCTACTCAGTGGTTTGTTAATGTTTGGAGTTAAGTCTGCATTTGATAACGTTAGAACCATGACCTTTGCTTTAATGGAAAAGATGATGATGTTGTAAGACATCACTTTTGAAGAGTGCTTCCTGGTAATTACGCTTTTAAATCATTTTAACCTGACCTGGACAAATAATTTTAAAAACTATTTTTAAAAATATGTCAAAAAATTATTTTGAATTTCTGTTAAATTATATCTGCTATAAAACCCAAAGCCTGTGTCTGTTTTCCATCACTTGAGATTTCTAAATTCCTCATAGCTGATGCCCTTTGCACTCAGCAAGAAAGTAGAAGGGAAAAGCACTCAGAAGGTAAGACATAGCACTGGGATCCGTATTGGTGGGAGCACAGGGAACACTCACGTGCTGGCTCTAGATTGGGCTGAGGGGTTTTTTGTCTCATACAGCATGGAACCAGTATCTTTGTGATAGAAGGCATCAGTTTACTCAGCTAGTCAAAGAGAAATTTGTTTATGGAGTTGAGTGCCCCCTCCAACCACTTGCTGGTTGTGTGAGAATAGGAAACTCTTTAGTCTTTCATCTA
>JMFS01056697.1:0-18925 GCA_000699545.1 Podiceps cristatus | reverse complement strand
TATAGGAGGCAGGCATGTACATTAGTGGAAATAAGGGCCTTCATGCTTTATTACATATATAGACAAGAAAGAATAATGAACAAAAATTTAAAATGTTTCTGGGCTTGACATTGCTGACATGAAAAATAAAATCAACATCTGAGAGGCTAAATATATGGACTTCACGTATTTTGCTTACGTTTAATTAGTTTTCATATTTTATTGTGGATCTATACTCATGTTGTACCCAACAATGCAGGACTGTGGTTTATGCAGAAATGGAAGAAGTCTGGTTCTTTATTGCAACTGACATGTCGAGACCATTCGGATCCACGGCAAACGTTCTTATACAAACTTAGTAAAAAAGCAGGTAAGCTTTGTTAATACTTATTTTCTTTTAAAGGCCGCTGTTTATAACTCTGAATAGGAAACCTAAAAAAAACCCACCTGTTTTCAACAAGCTCCTGTTTCAGTTTAACAGTTACTTTGGCTTCAGACCCATATTCTTCGAGTAAAGTAAACAGTAAACCATTTTTGTTGCACAGGTGGACCACTACTTTGAGACTTTCCTTCCTAACTAGCAGAAGTTCTGAGTGCAGCTACTATACATATATATATTTCAGCTTCCTCTTGAGCCACTGAAGCCAGTGATTTCACTCTGATATCAGAGTCATTCATTTAGGATTATCTGTTTCTGTATCTGTCTCTTATCTATTGTGTAAATGTAAAATTCTGCTTTAAATGTTTTGCTAACTAATCTTTTATTACATCATTAAGATGATCAAGGAAAACAAAAAATCGTTTTGATGAAAGAGAAGTTATACTTAGCATAATAGCTAAAAAGCAGATTAGTTTATTTATACAATGTAATTCATGCCATTTTCTCTGGCTTGAATACTCTTATTTCAGGTGTTGACTGAGAGCCAGTTTTGGCAGTGAAATGTGTGCCAGTTGGGGGGGAGTTTCCATTAAGGATTATAAAGTTATTGAGAATTCATCTGACAGGCATTTCTAAATGTAAATGTGTCAGCCAAGGAATTATGGAGCCAGAGATGCTTATGGTGTTCCATGAATAATCTGGGCACATTTCTCCATCAAAATATTTGTAGGTTGTCACAGCTGAGATTTTGTTGAGACCAAAGCAGTACAGAGATATGGGCAGGAAAAGACTGACATCTAGCTCTTGAGATGTTCAAATATAAAACTTACAGGACTTGGAGGGAGTAGAAAAGAATAAGGAGGAAGAAGAAAAGTCATGGATAAGATACAAATGTTTATCAAAAACTGCTTTTAGAAAGAAGGGGGGTTTTGTTTTGTCCCTTCTGTTCAAAATCTGCTATCACAAAAGTGATTTTGTTGCTGATAAGGTAATATTTAAGGCTGAACTGGTAATTAAAGGTGAACTGTGAAGTTACAAATTATTGGAACAACTGGACCACCATCAAGTGAAGTGCTCTCAATCTAGCTTTGCTGTCTATTGAAAATAAATGTTTGATCCTAAACAGAAGTTACAAGCTTCTGAGAAGTTACACAGTGGGTGTTGGGTAAGACTGAAGGACCTGTGTTAGAGAGATAATCAGATTAATTAATCAGTTGGCTTTAAAGAATTTGGTATTCCGTGGTTTTATGTGTATTTGTCTCAGCATGGCTAGAGACACTGTTCTTTGTTGTCTGTTTTAGAAATACGACATACTTTCTTACAACAGACCTCTATATGACAGGCTTTTCGAAAGACCTGGATAACATTGTCTTAAGAGTCACAACATGTGTTTCAGACTTCGTTCCCCATAAACTGTAGAAGAAGCCTGAGTCTCAGGGCTCAGTTTCCTCTTTCTACTGTCTTACTGAAGAGATGTAAAGAGCTATATCTTGGGCACAGCCTCATACAACGTCTTGTTTCCTGGTCCTTTGGTGAACTTGGTGTGAGGGGGAAGGAGAGGTTGGGGAGAAGGAGATGCCAAAGTTTGATAGTTTTATTTAGGGAGAAAAGAAAGCAAGCTTTACGCTTTCCTAAAAGAGAAGGAAGAAGGTTTTCCTTTGAGGCGTGAGTTAATATACTGTAGGTACACTGTAAGTGTTGGTGTCTTTAACTCTTGATACCTGTACAAGGCGTGCTTCTGTCCTGCCATCTCTGTTCCTGCAGTGGGCAGACAGTATGGGCTGTGCTTGACTTCAACTCAGACACCAGATGAGAGGAGTTTGCGCTTCCCCTAACTGTACAGTTTCTCTTTTCAGCTTTTCAATCCAGAGAATTTCTATATAGAGATGTTAAACATAGGTGTTTCCAGAAATCGCTTTACCCCAGGCTACATGCAAGAGATTTACAACACTGTTGAGAAATACAGCCCTGAGTTTGCAACTTCTGTTGATTTTTGTAACCCTATGGGAAAACAGGAGTCTAAGATGCAGAAACATCCGTTGCTGCTTAATGTGGTGTCTTCCTCAGATGTTGGCTTTGTAGCTGGGAAAATTGAAACAGCAGCAAGTTTTGCTGCCTTAGGGACTCTGCTGTGGTCTAGCTGGTTTCCAGATCATTCCTAAAACTGGCTGTGGGTCCAGCAGGTGACGTTTCCAGTGTCTGGGTCTCAGCTGCATTGTTGCATGGTGGTTTGTGGCTCTAGTTCTCAAATTTGCCAGAGAACATACCTGTTAAACACATCATCTGGTTGCTTAACCCCAAAATGAATGAAGCTCCTACTTTCTGTCGATCATTGCAAGTGAAAGTACAGTTGAGCATCTCCTCTTCCACATTTTAAAAGAAGCTCCAGGAAGTACTGATGCTTAGTGCCATTCAGAAACGAGATATTTTTGCTTGTATCTGTTCTCTCTTCTGAATCCTGGAGCAGTACCAATTAACACCAGAAATTCTGCAATCGTGCACATTTCTGGTAACTCCTTTTCAGTGCTGCTTCTATCACAACAAGACGTCTAGGAGGATCTGTAACAAACATTTTTACCAGTCTTGCTTTTTCCTCCATGTTTGGGGACAGGTTGGGATTCATGACTGGATGTCAGCTCAGGCTCTTGGATCTCCTAGTCAGAAGCAGCACCAGTTACCTTATCTGCTGCTCCCAAAATTTTTGGACTCTTTCTTTTCCCGGAGATCTCTTTCCAAAGAATCTGTTCTGGAAGGAGTTTAAATGCTTTAATGCTGAGGGCTTTCAAAATACTCTATCAGGAGAAGAGGGTTTTGTATATGACACTGCAAAATGAAGAACTGTAAGTCTTCTGAGCATATGCAAAATTCTCACCTAACAATAATTTAAGACTTTAAAAGAACCTTCATAACTGAAAAATTAAACTGAAAATTTACAAACGTATCATGAATAAATCCCTCCCATCTACATCATGCATCTCTTTGATTGTACAGTGTAAGTCAGTCTGTCATTACTTGCTGAAGGAATAGTTACCCAGAACTTGCTTTCTTTGGTTTCTCTACCTCAGTTTTCCTGTACTGTAAAAATCTTTTGATATGATTTTTTTAAAGCAGACAGTAAGAAGCACATGGGTTTTCCTAACAGTTACAGTTGTTACAGTGCTACTATTTGAGTATTGTAGTTCATCCTTTGATAGAAGTAAAAATTATCCACCTCTGAGATAAAAGCTGAAAGTGTGATGTATACGTGGTTCGTACTCAAGCTGTAGATGCTTATTGTCATTAGTCATGATCTGATTATTGTTTGTTTTAAAAATAGCTGGGGCTGAGTTGACATTGTTATTTGCCAGAAAACTTGGAGTAAATTGGTTAACATGTTACGTTGTACCTGGTAAATATAACTATATGCTGGCGTAGTCATTCATCTGAGTGACAAAACGGGTTGCAAAGCTGTTGCTGTCATTAACATTGTTGGTATCTTTAAATGAAAAGGGAATACGTTCACTGAAACATAGGTGTCTGTGATTTGGGATGTGTTTATTGGATTGCTCTTTCAGAAGTATGTCCAGATAAGAGTTTCCTTTGCAGAATTTCCCCAGATCTAGTATTGGAGATGCAGTTACCTCTCATTTAGCAAGTGACATCTGGGAACACTTTGCTTTCATTTTCAAGTAATTCATCAAAGCAGAATGACTGATAACTTATTTTAACAATTCTTTTTATCTGTTTCTGGTGTATAAATAGGCATTGATTCTTAAAATTGTAAATACCTTTTGAAATGATTGATTCAGTATATTACAGCAAATGACAAGGGATGATGATGATCAACTGTCCGCTTTTCTACACCTCTGTTTTTCTGTAGCATTGTGTGTGGTTAGTCTGTCAACGAGTTTTGCTGTTACGCACTTAATGGAGTGTTAGTTGTAGAATATTTTTTAAAAGTCAAGTACAACTCATTCATTGCCCAGCTATCAAGCTTGTTAATGCAGAAAGAGTGACCTTAAAAAGCTAACTTGTTAAAGCAACCTTAAAAAGCCCACTTATATATTACCTTCCAAGTCTTAAGAATTATGAAAACAAAATATTTTTTCAGTCCTGTAATAGGTTACCCTATGAAAATAAATCTTTATTTCAGAGAATAATAGCAGGTAGCGGGAAGAAACTGAGAGTTAAATATTTGTCATTTCTGATTGGATTTTGTTTTAAAAAAAGTCTGGATGTTTTCTTTCTGGACTTGACCATTCAAAATTCTAATAAGTTAGAGCTATTTTCTGTTTTACAATTGTCATTGCTAATTACTGATAAAGAGCAGAAGCTGGCCTTATTTGCTTACAAGAAACAAAAGGATTATTTGCTTAAAGTGAAGAGAGTTAAGGTTTATGCTATTTTTTGAATTTTAAGTTACTTTTAGTTCTGGCCACTTTATGTTGGCAGTTATACTGTCTTTAACCCAGTGGAAAATGTAGTTTTCTGATGTTGCTTCTTTATCATGGTAACATTTAGAATTATGTTCATTAACAATAATGTCCTTGTCATGTCTCCAGCAGCCTCAATCTGTCTGGTAGTTTGTGAGGCTCTTGGAAATTATTGTTAATTTCATAGTGTGACAAGAAATCACACCAGGTTACTAGCTGTGGTGACATGTTCAACACAAACACAATTGTAGTTGCACAGGTGAGAAAAGACATGAAACTTTCTGCATTATGTGTAAATAGTGTTTCATGTTGTATCGTTATAGATTCAACAAAAACTAAGAGTTTAATTTTTTGAAATTAACTTGATAAGAAGATTTTTAGACACAAAAATAAAAAACATATAGTTCTCTGTTTTCTAATTGCTTGGCTTTTAGATGTTAGTATGGTCTGTCCATTTAGCGGAAATGAGTACTTTTTGTAACTGAACAGTTGACATTTGCCATAAAATGTACAAAATGGTAATTAAGCAGGCCTGTCCTTGAAGGCGTAACAGGGAATGAGTTAAGTATTATTTGAAAGTAGCTCATGAATGAGTTGAGCAGCGTAGCACCGTGTAGGGGTTCAGTGACAGGCTGTGGAATTTGGACAACTCCTGGTTTCTGTTTCCACTTAATCTACTGGTTATGCTTAAATATTTTCTACAAGCGATCACTGCAGCTCATGTTTACGTTCTAACATCAAATGTAAAAGTCAGCTAGCTTATGAAATTCCAACTGATTTTTAGGCACATCAACAAAATAGTAAGAATCAGAAGTTTTTTCTTTTAAGAGGTTAAGGAAGGATATGCATTTGATCGGTGTATTCAAATACGTAATTGATTCCAGTTGGAGTACATTGTTATTTTTGTCTGAGGAAGCAGAAAGGCAGTAGCTCCAGTGAAACTGAAGATGCTTTCAGGTGTAACTTTAGCACTGTCCCACACACTGCTCCCAACCTCTCTAATTCACTTTGTTTTGTGCAAGGTAAGCAAGAGAGGTTCTTACTTTTTTTTATTTTCCCTCTTCAATTAGAATATTTTGTTTCTTACCTTATTTACATTTTATACTCAGCTAGTTACATTTTTCATAAAAATTAACATATTAATCGTAGAATCATAGAATCACAGAATGTTTTGGGTTGGAAGGGACCCCCAGAGCCCATCTAGTCCAACCCCCTGCAGTGAGCAGGGACACCATTGCCCAGATCAGGTTGCTCAGAGCCCCGTCCAACCTGGGCTTGAATGTTTCCAGGGATGGGGCCTCCACCACCTCTCTGGGCAACCCGTTCCAGTGCTTCACCACCCTCATTGTAAAGAATTTTTTCCTTACATCTAATCTAAACCTACCCTGTTTCAGCTTGAAACCATTACCCCTTGTCCTATCACCGTTGTCCCTACTGAAAAGATTCTCCCCCTCTTTCCTATAGGCCCCCTTTATGTACTGGAAGGCCACAATTAGGGGGAGTTGAGGAATATAAACTGTAAATTCTTGATTTGTAGCTGTTGCTGCCCAACAAATCTGCACTTCCTTGTTCCTGGTACTTCAGACCGTCATTTTTGATGGGTTCAGAGACCCTGCCTTATATGCTAAGACATAGCAGTGAGAGAACAGTTTCATTTATATGTAGACTGGTTGTGATGTTCTGATCACCTAAGAAAAATGTCAGTGACCTGTAACATTTGGCTTTAGTTTGGTTTCAAACAAGACTTTTGTGTGTGAATACCTTGTTTAGAATGCCCATACACTGGTCAGGACAAGTATTAATAAAGACTCCAGCTCCATCAGTTGGTCTTTGCCTGCAGAAACTTCGGCTTGTTAGTCACCTGAAATGTTAACTGAAGACTGTAGATGCCAATTTGATATAAATTGTGATTGATCATTTGCAGTTAAGGACTTGGTGAGTAGACTGACTCCAAAACTTTGGACAGAACTTGTTCTTCTATAATGAATAATGTTGCGTGTCAAAAGCATGGCTTCCTGAGACTGGCTTCCATAAAGCAAACCTCCAAATGCTGTTTTCTGTCCCAGTTACGAATCGTTTGCTCACTGGTGGGAGTGCTTCCTGCAACAAACTTTGGACTGCTCAGGAATGCATTCAGAAGCAAATCTCATTATGATCCCTGTTTTCTTCAAACACAATGGATGAGCTTTAGCAGCCAATGCACATTGCATCCACAGACTAGAGCTAGTCCAAGAAAACAGGCATTACGTTGGATGAGGGATTCTTAATACCAGTAGGTTTGTTTGCTCTATAGTTCTGATCTCTCTTGCACCAGAGAGATCACAAATGGGATTGTACAGCCATAGTCTCTTCCAGGATGGTTTTGTACTTAACGTAGGTATGCTTAGCCTCATATGGCTTAGTGCTTCCACAGATCTTGATTGGCAGAATTCTGATGTGCTCGTTCGTTGCCTCATCTCCCCCCTTTAAAAATGTGCATTCTCCTCGTCTTGGAAAGATGTTAGTTTTGGTTTTCATTTACATCCATGTGAACAACAGATCAGCCGTGAATAAGCATGGTCGACATGTTTTCTTCTTTGAGATGTCTATTATGTACAGGATGTCAGCTTAGGTTACTTGGTGCTATTTGGCTTTGTGGAGGGAAAAGGCATTTCAGTTCTTGACTTGAGGGTGCACCGGTTTCTAACTTGTGATAAGGATGAGACTGGAATTGAAATAGCTTCCCTGTTGGTAGGATGGCGTGGAGACTAACCTAATCGGTTCTGCCAAGAGGAAGGACTTCCCAGCCCTCTATAACCCTGTTCCAACAACGTTGGAGGAATCTGGTAGGTTTTATAGCATCTGGAGCCAAGTTCTTTAAAATAAAATCTTCTAGGCCGAGTTTGAGCTGACATGAAACTCTTCAGCTGATGAAAATCTAGTTCCCTAATCAGTCTTCTTGTGGGGCTGCAGCTGAAAGTCAGAGCTTCCTTGCATCAGTAACATGGCGTCTTCATCCAAGACCTCAGCTGACTCAGGATCTCAGTGCTTGAATTTTTGGGGCATGATGTTCTTGATGTTCTCTGTGTGTGATAACTTCACAAAGCAATGCAGAAGACCAACGGCAGGAGATGGCTGCCTTCTATGGCATAATTTTTGAAGTCCCTATTTCCAGACTGCATTTTTGGCAAAGCTTCTAGATCCCTTTCCAAACAAGTATGTAAATTGACAGAACTGTAGAAAACATTGGGACTATTTTACCTTGACAAAACTGAGACATTTCTTTCAAGTCAAAGCAACCAGGTATGACCCTGAGCTACCTGATCTAACATCAACGTTGGCCCTGCTTTGAGCAAGTGGGTAGGATCAGATGATCTCCAAAGGTCCCTTCCAACATTAATTACTCTATTCTAGGATTCTGTGATTAGTATATTCCTAAGGAAAATGGCAGTTTACTAATGGAATCAATTGTTTTACTACATATTGTTTTCAAGCGTATTGTAAGTGATTTTGATTTAATTATGCTCAAGAACTCTGGTATCCACAGTTGTCCTTTGCAAATAATTGAAGCCTTGTTTTGAATTAGTTAAGGGCGGTGGTATGGAATTGTGCCATCCTCCTGTCATACAAGTCTCAGAGAGTATCAGCAGCCCCTTGTACCAGTGGCTCCGTCTCCCCGTCCCTACTTGCACGTTGGCTATAGCTAGAGGGCAGACTTAACATCTGATTCTGGTGCCTGAACATATATAAAAATCTATTCCTCTGTGATTGCAGTTAGTCGTGAACCTGCTGTTCCAGACGGATTTTTCCACTTAGTGTATTATTTGGAAAAATTGTTCATGAATTTATAGATACCATTAATTCAATCATGACTAATGCTGTTACCCAGAATTCACTGGTGGGCGTGAATGGCGCGATGGTTAAATGATAGAAATCGTGCTCTCCGTGTATGCTTAAATTCACTTTGACTGAGACTGAAGTTCCATTAGGTGATAAGGATCATCATAAAAATTTGGAAAGCCCACTAAAGGTTTGTTACTGCAGGAAAGAACATTCAGTTATATGGGACAAAGCTTGTTATTTCAGCAGTGATCTTTCACTTGGATTGTTCTTTTCCAAGCTATCTCAAATCCTGTTGTAAAATTTAGTCAGTACTTTCTAGTTAATGACAACTTCAGTGTTTTTTATAGTACTCTGCAAAAATGTGTGATCTATTCAGTAGATGATGTGATGTGATGAGTTCAAATGTATTTTGTTCTGATAGAATTAGGTTTTAATCTTGCAGCATTTTTGTCTAACTACAGCCATCTGGAAATGTTAGCCTAATTAGATTTTGAGGTTGGTTTCTTAATTCAGCAGCTGAATATTTTGCTGCACAAGAAAAAATGGTTCACTAATTACTTAGAATAATTCTAAGTTTGGGATTTTTTTTTAATACTTACAGTATGCATGACAGATCTGTGGTGTGGGAAAATAACGATGTGGATCATAGGAATTAACTGAGCTGTATTCTTGGGCACAATTTATTCCCGAATTTTTAATTTCATTAAAGGCAGAATATATTTAAAGTCTAGGATGTAAGTGAAAGAACAACATATAAAGATGACTGGTGGGACAGTTTTTACAGCTACATAAATGAAAGATTGTGGTAAGTTGCTTCTCGATCCCCACGTTCACTTCATTTAGGCACAGTTTAGCACTGCACACTTCCATATTGGAGGTCATTCTATGCCTGTGTCCTGAGTAGTCCCATGGCCTGTCTGGAGAGCAGAAGGGATGCTGTTGGACACCCTGCAGTTCCTTCTCACTGGGGCTGGAAAAGACCATTAAGGTCATCGAGTCCAACCATTAACCCATCACTGCCAAGTCCATCTATACCATGCCCTCAAGCACCGCATCTATCCGTTCTTTAAATACCTTCAGGGATGAGTTATCTCATGTTGTAGAAATCCAAGGAGTTGCTAGGCTCTGTACGTTTATATACACCATTTAGACTCCTCTCTTCCCATCTATATAGTCACATGTGGTCTATATGTATCACATGAACGATACCAGAATAAACAACTTCAAAATGTAAGACTTGAACATTTTTCTTCAAAATAGGCACAAAGAGCCATCCAAAGAAAAAACAGCCAAGAATACTTAAACAATAAAACTCATGTTTATGAAATACCCTGTATGCCTTCTTTGCTCCTACTGAAGAGTTCCCTCAAAGAATTTTTTTTGTAATGAAAGTTTCCTGATATTTATCATTTCTAAAATGAAGGGAAGCCCAAGACATTATTTTCATGAACCAGACTATAAAGCATAAAAATGAGTCACTGTGAACAAAAGGAGATGCCTGATTTATGAGACTGTGATGTCCTAAGCCTGTTTTGGGTTTTTTGTTTGTTCATTTGTATTATATTGCATGTGAGGATGAAGAGACTCTATTTAGATATTGATTGATGTAGACTGATGTTCCTCTAAAGATTGCCCAGGATATCTCTTCCTCCTTCAGATCAATTAAAAGATCTAGGCAGTCCACTTCTTTGTATCTTTTACGTGAATGTTAATGGATTTCTCTAGGGAAAGCACATATCGAAAAAACTTAATATAAGATAGATAGACTCCCAAGGAATTTACAAAACAGTTACAGATTAGCCTGCAGAGAATTCCTGTCCTTGATTTATTCCAAACGCATTCTTTTCAACTCAGTACTAAGTTTTGGAACTGGCATCTGCATCTTCGTGTAAGATTTGCTGCAGTCATTTTTCATCAGATGTCAAATAAGACTCCAGTGATACAGTTGATATTTTGAGACTGTTGTTTTTCAGTGGGCACGGGCAAAAACAAAACAGGGCCAGGGGACACACACACATGGAATACCAAAACCAGAACAAACCAAAACTACAAACACCAACCCCCCCACCCCACCCCCCAAAAAAAACCCCCACCCCAACAGATTTCCTATTTGACAGGACAAGAACCAGGATCTAATTTGGATGCATTTTCAGTATGTTTTTATTGTTTTACAGATTTTTTTTTTCCAATCTCCTGTGAAATCTGGGAAAATACTTTTTTCACATGCTAAAGTTTTTCAGCATTGTTTCTGTAACTGACTTGGAGATGGAGTCTTCATCACATGGAGTGTACAAAATATTGAAAATTAGGAAACAGCCTCTAAAAAAGATTTTTCACTGTGGGCTCCATTGGCAGCTTTAGGAACAGATATGTATTAGTATATATTCAGTCTGAACTAAACAGGGAAACTAGAGTTTTGTCTTGGCAGTATAGCTTCTGAAAAGCAGATAGCAAATAATTTATTTTTCCTACACAGTTACATCTCTTTTTTTTTTTTTTTTAATGAAAGAAAAGTTTGTTTGTGGAGGTTAACACAGAAAATGTTTGCTGTAGATTCCAAGAAGCACTCTTTGAAGAGTGACTTTATTTGCAGTATTTCCATTATTCTCAGAATGGACTAAGTACACTTTGTAAATTAAAAACTAACAGTGACAGGATCTGACCATTATTCTCCGGAAATGAAAAGCAAGGCTAATAGCAGCAGTGCAAAACTCATTAGCTGTGGTTTTGCCTAACAGTCACTCCATTGTATTTGGCCTAAAGCAGATGGACAGCACCAGAAATCTGCTGAAGCTTTTTAGAGAAAACATAACAATTAAATATCTTAAGGACTGAAACTCCATCATTACTGGGGGTTCCTACCTTTGCATCATCTTACTATTACAGTGCTTGTCCAAGAAGAAGTCTGGGTTTAACTATAATGGTTTAATTATAGTTGGGAAGTTGTGTTGGGTGGACCCACGCCTGTACTCAAGCTGTCCAAACCTGTCAGTGAGGCGGCGCCTAACCAAGGCACCTGCACTAGGTGGGCCGTATCACGCACTTGTTGGTGCCAGGCATTAATCCCAAGGCAGCTACGCTGTTGACTGACACATCAGTGAAGACAAGGCACCGCCCATCGTCAGGTTTCTTTAAGCAGCGCAGAGGCTTTGCTCCTTTCTGTTAGCCAGAAACTCACCACTTTATTCCTAAGAAGGTTTCAACTACACTCTGTTGAAATGGGAAACGTTACAATTGGGTCATGTACATATTAAAATATGTACAGAGGAAAGTCCAGTACCCACATGTTGTTATTCTTTACCTCTACCTATTGTAATTGATTTTTCTGCCTTTCTGTGCAAGAATTTCAGTTGTAAAATGCTTATTCTGTGGTAATTGTCAGAGGATTTGTTATAATAGATACCTTTTTCTCTTTTCCTGTAGGTCTTCATTACTTCAAAAACATTGTGTTAGTAGGCTCTCTGCAGGATCGTTACGTTCCTTATCACTCCGCTCGCATTGAGATGTGTAAAACAGCTTTAAAGGATAAACAATCAGGTAATAAATATCCTGCAAAATAAACAGACCACTCGGGTTAAACCTCCTAGGTCTCAGATTCATCCCATTTCATTCTGGGTGTGTAACGGAGGCACCTCCAGTACATGTTTCGACACTGGGCATGCTCTGTGGTCGTGGAGAGAGAAAATCCATGCGGGAGCTGAATTGCTTTCTGGATCTGTCCAGTGCTGTTACATGCAGGAGGAGATGAGACTGACTAAATTTCTAGCTCATAGACTTTGCTGAAAGTTAGGTGGGATGAACACAGCCCCTGATGTGCTACTCCATGAGTAGGGGGGACAAATAGCTTTGATGTTTGAGGACAACAAGCTGTAGCATCGAGCACGTGGGCTGTATTTAGTTGAGGCTTAATACCAGCACTGAAAGAAAAAGTAGTTTTCTCATTTTCAGTGATGGTTGGTGATTGTATTCACTGTTGAGACATCCTAGCACAATTGCACCATAGCATTATGTATTGACAAATAAATACCTTTTACATGGTGTAATAAATTAATACTGCTGAGCACATTCTCGCTATAAATGGACAATACTGAAATGCATAGCTTAAAATTATTTTTCCAACATTTCTGGGGAAATTAAACTTACTGTATATTCTGTCTTAGCAGAACAGCAGCATAACACCTACTGTTACCTTTCTTATTCTGGAATGTATTCATTTTGAGTTTGGGTCAAATAATTGTATTTGTTTCTGGTGATTCACGCACTGCAATTTTTCTTTTCTTCTACAGGACCAATTTATGCTGAAATGATCCAGAACCTGCTTCTGCCAGTTCTTCAAAATAAGGAATGTAATTTGGTTCGTTATAATGTAATTAACGCATTACCCAATACAGCAGATTCTCTCATAGGGAGAGCTGCGCACATTGCTGTTCTTGATTCAGAAATATTTTTAGAAAAATTCTTTCTTGTTGCTGCCCTAAAATATTTTCAGTAGAGAAGAGCATTGTAAGAGACTTGGTTATTACCTCATTAACAGATGAATCAAATAATGTGTGGTATTAAAGTATAGCTGCAGCTGTATTTTAAGAGATATTTATACTTTTTATATGGAAGATAATTTATATCATCCACACTTAGGGCTTTTTAACATCAACTTTACTTTCTAGGTAATGTGGCTGTGCAATATTTTTTTATTTTGTTCTTTTTACTTTTCTAATACTTTTTCTTAATTTTGGGTACCTAATTATTTGGAGATTAAAGCACAGTGCGTACTTTTGGTTGGTTTATTATTGGCTCTTAGGCTACAGAAGTTAATGTTACTTGGCTACGTTTTACGAGAGGCTTTAGAGGCCAAAGTAAATTGGATTTTAAAATTCTAATATGGTCTTACAAGTTCAGTTGTCGTATTTTAGCTCTGTAGGAAGTTTAACTGGAAACACAATGAGCTGCTAAAATACTGGATATTTGAAAATGACTGCATCTGTGGGTCTTGCAATGACCGTTACCGAGTTGTCTGTTCAGATATCACTACAGCTTAACAGTTTTCTACAAAATCATTATCATCATTGTTAAATACGGTATGCCTGTGGGAATAGATTTTCTACTGATCTCAAAAACATGTTCGTTTACATACTCAATTTTATTACTGGAACTTCAGTTTTCAGAAGCAAATGGCAACTAAGGATTTTTGAATGTTTAATGATAGCTGCCTTCAAATAATTGGGGTTTTGCAAACTGTATTAAAATTGCTCTTTACTGTGTCAGTTCTTCAGATGAACATGGACAGTTTTACATGGACTTCCTTGTATGTACGTAAAATAAGTAAATGTTACAAATTTCTGCAATACTTTTATGAATTTAAGCAATTTTTAAATATTGTTAAAATGTTTTATTGACTACAAAGTATTGTAAATATAAATCAGTACATCTTCAGATGGGACAATATTGTAAACTTTACCTGTTTAGTGATACAGATAAAATGTTTTTGATATACAGGAATGTTAAAGGTCTATTGACTTTCTACTGGTGCTGAATAGCATTAAGTTTGGTTTCTCTTTCCTTCCCTTTTCTCTGTTTCAAACAATAATTCACTAAAGGTAGGGGGGAAGAGTTACATGTGCATTCACTAATTGTAATGAACATTTTTTGAAAAATATAAATTTGTTGTATAATGCATGTTTATTTTTAGCATTGTGTTATTGCATCTGGTGTTAATAAAATGAACAAATTTATTCTAATGGAAGCAATTAAAGAAACTGAAATGTTCTGCTAATTACCAAAATTCTGGGAAGGCTTTTTTGTATATAATTAATTTTGTATTATTTGAAATTAATATAGCAATAATAGTTTATAATGAAGTGATTTTGCATTTGGTTTGTTAATACATTTTTTTTTCTCTGTAGCTTACAAGTATCAGATGACCTACAGTTTTGCAATATACACACTTGAGAGTATTTTATCAGAGCTATGTTAGGCAAGTCCTTACGACACAAAGATATCTTAAATACATTCCCACTTCAACAATGCCTACTTTTATTAATATTTTTTTTTTTTACATTATGATGGTGCTAGTATGTTGTAAATATTTAAGTTCTGACATCTCAACTGTCTTCTGTTTAACAGTATTCTAGTAGTTTGCTAGTGGCTAAATTTTTTAGTATTAGTTTAGGGAGCCAGATCTAAAAAATTTTCCTTGATTCACAATGATCAAGATAAACTGCTCTTAGTACATAAGTATTTAGATGTTTCTGTCACTACTGGAAAAAGTCTGTCTTGCGGCATCTCTCTGGAAATCCAAACACAAAGTATGGTTCTGTAATGAGCAATGCAGAAATATCCTGGCAGAAATATCCACTTTTTTTTTCTTTTTTTTTTTTTTCCTTCTTTTTAACTAGTAGATCACATTGACATAAGGAGGCTGGAATTTGGCTTATTCTTTGAGGAGAAAGGATGGTGCAGGAAGTCCTGTGATATTTGTACATAAGTTTATAAAGGACCAGAGCAAATTAAGAGAACATCAACTTCTTTTTCTCCCCTCTAGTTTGTATTGCCGAGTGAAGTAGCCCTCTCAGTACTGCAGCCTTTGTGGGGGCTGTTTGACATCCTGAAGTCCAAAAGGAAGGGCCGCGACTTGTGTGCCATAAGACAGTAGTGAGTGGCATGATGACCTCATGTCATGACCTGATGTCCTTGAAGCATATAAGTTGCACTTATGGACTGTATGGTACACTTTTAGTTGCTGTCTGAAAACATGCAGTCTTGGGTGTTTTGGACAACTCCTACTCCCACATATTTCTGCCTTCTCTTTACTAAGTAGAAATACGGACTCTCATATACATTACTGAATGTCACCTGATGCAGTAGCAGCTATAAAGTGCTCCGTCTCACCCCTCTTTTGTTTGAATCGGGGGTTCATCTCCCTGTAGTGAGAGTGACCTCTCCTTTATGCAGTATCCCATAGCTGCTTGAAAGAGAATTCTGCTGCTTACAGAATGAGAGGGGAAAATTAAGGTCTTAACATTCCTTTAGAAAGCTGCCAGTCTCTGGTTCCCAGAAGGCAGTAGGCTGCTGCTGTTACTTCACCAAGCTCTCGGCGATACCAGGAGGAGGTTACTGCGTAAAATGAGTGTCCGAACTTCCGTTTGCAAATTGGGAAAAAGAGCTCATGTTCTACCATGGAAATCACCAGGCTTTGCAGCAGAGCCAAGAAATTCCACATTGATGGAAGACTTTCTCTGTAAGCACAGAACACCCCTCATTCCAAGCCAATCCTATCTGCGCAGCCCTGACTAGGTGTGCTGTTCAGATAACCAGGCTTCTTGACGTGGTCAGAGAGGAAGAGGGACATGTAGACAGAATCGGCATGCTTGCGTGCTGCCTGGGGCGGTGCTGGTGGTGGTGCCTTCCAGGTAGCCCCCATGACCAGCTTACCTTAGAATCATGGAATCAATGGTTTGTGTTGAAGGGACCTTGAAGATCATCTAGTGCCAACCCCCCTGCCGTGGGCAGGGACACCTTCCGCTAGACCAAGTTGTTCAGCTGCCGGCCGGGCCTGGGCCACCCCCAGGGAGGGGCCAGCCACAGCTTCTCTGGGCAGCCTGTGCCAGTGCCTCACCACCCTCATGGGGAAGAATTTCTTCCTTAGAGCTAATCTAAATCTGCCCTCCTTTAGTTTAAAACCATTCCCACTTGTACTTTTACTACATGCCTGTTATGCTTTAACCCCAAACGGTAACTGGACCACACAGCTGCTCACTCACCCCTCCCTGGTGGGGTGAGGAGAATAGGAGATAGAGAGCTCGTGGGTTGAGATAAAAACACTTCACCAAGACAGCAAAGGAAAAGATAAAAATATAATAATGTATCAGGATAATAGAATATATCAAATGAACGATGCACAATTTCTCACCACCTGAGGACCGACACAGCCCGTCCCGAGCAGCAGCCAGGGAGCAGGGATATTCCCCTGCAGCCATCCCAGAACAGCAAGTTCCAGAGAGAGCACGAGGGAACAGACAGATGAACAAACAGGCCTGAATGAAATAAAACAAAAATAACAAGAAGGGAACATGAACAAAAGCGAATCGCACAAGGAACCTGAACCAAAAAGGAAAAGGGCAATGGCTGACCCTCACTCACACCAGCCATGCCATCTATGGTACAGAATGCTCTCTCTGGCCAGTTTAGATCAGCTGTTCTGGCTGTGGCCTCCCAAGTGTTTGCAACTTCGCAAAGCCTGGGGAGCTGCACGATGTCCTTCATCGTTCAGCAGCAACAAACACCATCAGCGTGCTGTCACCATGTTTCACATAGTAAATACAAAACACAGGAGCTGCTGAAGAGAAAACTAGCTCCGTCCTGGCTGAAACCAGGAGAGTGTCCTTGTAAACAGTCCTTCTCCATCCTTCCTGTAGGCCCCTTCAGGTACTGGAAGGCTGCTATAAGGTCTCCCCGCAGCCTTCTCTTCTCCAGGCTGAACAAGCCCAACTCTCTCAGCCTGTCCTCATAGGAGAGGTGCTCCAGCCCTCAGATCATCTTCGTGGCCCTTCTCTGGACCTTCTAGCTCATCTGAATGGTCCTGCTGCAGTGTTGGTGCTAGTGCCAAGCCTTCTACTCCCTGCTTTTTGGAACAGTAAAGCAAAGCAGCATGCACTATTGTTTGAGATACAGGATGGGTAAACAGAGGGAGGAAGACAAACCCACCATCATTGCATTTAATCACAAGTAAAAGATTCCTGTGGCATGTGCTACACTTGTGTTTACCAACATTCCAATTTAATATATCCTCATGCACATGATCTAGAAATACATAATTTAGGAGTAAAAAGTAAATTTTGCATTTTTACAGCAATACAATAAATGAACAGGAAAAGATATGCTCTGAAGAACTCATTTTTAGGTGAAAGAACAGTTCCTAATTAATCTTCCATTACTGTTTCATCCTTGCCATGTGAAATTGTGCGTAAGCATGATTTTTATTGGATTTGTGTTAAGCTGTTTAGGGACAGAGCTTACTATTACTTGGTGTCTGCAGGCAGCTTGGTATGAGTATTTTTAAGGTAAGAATTTCAGGATAGTTTTTACTGTATTGAGCACATGGATGGCAACTTGGACTAAATACGGGGTTTTTTCTTGCTGCTTTTAAGCAGAAGACCATTTTTTCTGCATGAGCCACCAATATTCCTCTTTATTCTCTCTGACCTAGAGGCCCAGCATCTTGCTGTTAAAACAAAGAAAAGGCTTTCCCATTATTTTCAGTCTCTATGTCCAATTAACCATGTTACAAAAAGCTGATTGAGAAAATGTCATATATAAGGCAGGCAGTTAAATTTAATCACTTTCCGTGTGTAGGCATTGGCAGATGTAGTGCAATAAATTCGACGGAGCATTGCTGCTGTTAATTTACCAAGGAAATTTACTTTCTTAAACTCTTCAGATGTGAACACAAAATGCTATTTTAGACTCCAAGAAAGGCTGAGTGAAGGTTTCTTCTGCAGTTTAGTATCAGTGTTTTGAATTCTGTTTTATGGAGGAACAAAGTTAGCTGGAGATGTTTGAAGAGTGACAGAAAACAAATGTTGCCATATTCAAAACATTAACTGGAGCTCCACCCCATAAGCCCAGGTGTTACTATATATCCCAATTTATACTGAGAGTGCAGCATTCAAAGCACCTTCACTGGGTGAACTGGGAGACTGAAAAGATGCAGTCTGAAATCCTCTGGCACAGCATTTGGGTTTCATTGCTCAGTTTCTGGCTTTCTTCCTGGCAGGGTTAATAATGCCTGCTGAGGAGAGAAAAGACACTGGCGGGGGTATAGGATTAAGAGAAATCAAGTTGATTATTAAATTAATAATTGTGATATTTAAATACTTTTTTCTGCTAACAAAGTTATGCAGCCTTTAGTTTATAAGGACAAACACTGGGTCTGTATATCACTCTGTCATCAGCCTGAATTCTTTCATGTCCTAAGTCGCCTTTGTGTATAATTTGAACAATTGAATTATTTTCATTATTTTTTTAAAAAAAAAAAGAGCAGGGCTGCACCACGCATGATGGTGGTGGTGGGAGGGTCATTTCAGCTGCAAACTCTTGTCCGCCTGGGAGAAAAGAGATGCAGAGCTCGGGTGGCGGGGGGAAGAATGTTACAGCTTATTTCTCTAGCACCTCCAAGAGCACGGAGGTACCTTCATCTAAAACTTGGCATCAGAGGCACCGGTTACCGGAGACAGAAGGGGGAAAGGGGTTGTTTTTAAAGCCGCTGGAAGCTGCGTTGCCCGCAGTCGCTGCCCTGACTGGAACCGCCTTTCCCGCCGCTTATCAATCACCTCAGGGC
>JMFS01056688.1:0-23212 GCA_000699545.1 Podiceps cristatus | reverse complement strand
CCTTGACAATTCTATGATTCTATGATTTGGAAGGTACGGTTATCAATGCAGCAGACTGTGTGTCCTCTCATTTATCTGTTGGTGGTCAGGCTCCTCCTACCATGTCATAGATTTTACTTCCTGAAGAAGAAGTAGGGCTTTAATAGCATAATTCAGAGTGTACAGGGATGACATCGATCTGGATAACTCCTGCTGGCTCCCACTCCATTTCCATCACCTCTGCCACAGTGAGTTCCTTGCTCAGGTTTGCTGTCACAAGCATATGTGACACCACATATGGAGACCAAGTTGGAGTACTACAGTACAAAGGCTGCAGTAAAATGCAGATAACACACCTTACTTTTTCTTGGCTCTTTGCATCCTTCTGGAAGGATGTTATTTTCTCATTAGTTTATGGCACAGCTCCGTGAACACTTTGGGACAGTCTTGCTGCACAGCAGCTTGACAAGCTGGGTAAGGATGGAAAGGAATGGCTCCTTCAGCTAGCCTTGTCAGCATTTCTATAAGATGAAGGTACAGCCTGAAAAAACTGTTTTCTGGGTGGTGGAGTGTATTGTGACTGTTACTATGTTTTCGTGGCTTGATACTTTTGTGGCCTCTGCTGGAGAAAGGGGGTGGGGAGGAAACCTTTGGTCTGACTGTATAGCGGCTCATCTTATGCTCTTATGATCAGTAATGTTGGATTGTCTCCATTTTGTATGCCTGCTGAGAGATGGGCTCAAATGTGTGATATCCCTTGCTTGGGTGCTTTGTGCTTCTGGAAGTCACTTTCTTCCAAGGGTTCTCCAATGAGAAATACAGAAACTCATGATCTGAGATTACCAGTGATTTTTGAAAGTTTTGGCTTACATTCACTCCAAGGTACTGTGGGATCTGGCATGGGTGGCTGTGTATGTGTATTCGCAGCTGAGACAGCTGCCCCTGGGCACTGGGCTATACACAGACATACCATGAGGGACGGGGCCTGCCCTGAGGAAAGTACAGGCTGCACAGACAGCAGATGTGTGAAATGAATAAACTTCTGCAGAACATCTAATCACAGTGCTCTGCTCACTGGGCCATACAACCTCATCAGCCTGTAATTGGTTCTCTCCAATACCAAAAGACTTAAAGGCAGCGTTGGCCCATACATCACTGGTTAAATGAAGATGTTACCCATGTCTCCCAGATCTAATCATGATTCTGCCCACAATGCTGTGGGAGTTTGGACCCCTAATTTAGCTCTTACCCTGTGAACGTGAAGGAAGGTGCAGATCTTACCACTGCACTTTTTCATCTACTGGATTTCATATAGTGTCTCTGGGCTTCTGAGGAGGCAAGATGCACACAGTTTAAACCATGCCTTTGCAAAACAGAAAGCAAAGGTGACATTGGAGTCATCCTTTATCCACTAATGAAATGATTACTGTCTTTCTAGTAGCTAGAATAATAATGAAGGAGTACTACTGTGCTTAAATTCTCAGGGACAAAAATCCCCTGAAAGGAGGATTTTAATAGGGAAGGCAGAATATGAGGTGAAATAAATTTTGCCATAATTCTCTCACAAATTGTTCTAGACATGTAAATATTGCATGACTAGCCCATATTAGTCACCTGGGGTCTTTATTATAGACTGGGAAGACTCAAGACTAGACTAGGAATAGTTCATAGTATTGTACCCATTAAGGAATAATTCTACCTATTCTACAGATGAGAAATATAGATACACAAAGGTATTATTTTACTTGTTTCACTTAATAAAAGTTCTGAGGTTTGGGGAATTTGGAGTCCTCATTTTTCCCAGCAGTATCTCCTTCATTTCCCTGGTGCATGGGCACACCAAGCATTTTGCCTGGAGAATACAGGAGAACAATAAAGAAAAGTGGAGTGTTTAAACTTGCCAACTAGGAATGCTGTGTTACCTGAGAGAACTCAGGGCCATCCGATATCTTGGCCTAGCAAGCACATGGAAAGATAAGGAAACGAATTAGATTTTTGTATGAGTAACAAAATGTTTAGTAGCAAAGATGGGAGGACCTGGGGAGATTTTGGAGGGACAACCTTCATGGTTCAGGCTACAGAACAACTTTGTGAAGGAAGCAAGTGACTTTGTAAGGAAGAAAACTTCCCCGCAGCAGCTTTTTCTGCAGCACTTCATTTACTTTGCTCTGGAGAAATGGATGTGTAGTGGCTCCATCAGCATTTGTTTTAAGTCACGGTGGTTCTCCTTGGTTTTGGCATTTCAAAGCCGTGCACTGTTGCCTTTACAGCCCACAATAGATTTGCCTGGAGGAGGATATTGCATGGGCATTCACTGAAGTATGACTCCAAAATGCTGCATTTAATATTGTCAAAGACCTCTGCAAAATAAAACTAGAAAGGAGAGCGCATCTAGTCTCTTCCTCTGATGACCACATGTTCTTTGACTAGCAGTAGCTTTTGGGGTAGGTTACTGCAGGATGATGGAATTAAATAGATAGTTTAAAAGTTGTGGTGTAACTATTGATTTTTCCTGTTCAGACAGTCCAGGTGTAGACAAGGAAGCAAAAGAAGTGAGTGCCTTTGCAAGTTCTTGTGTCAATGAGCAGAACAGCTGGGGCATCTGCGTGAAAGTGGCTGTTACCTCTCAGCACAGAAGATCACCACAATCGTTACTTGTAGCTCAGTCCTTTTTCCCCTCACTGTGTTTAGTGAAGAGACTCACACAAGCAAGATGGAGGCAAAGATGCCCTTAACGATTCAGCTCTAGGACTATGTTAGAGCATGTAATTATTTGGAAACAAATATAACTGGAGATATCTCCCGTAGTCACAGGCAATATTGAATGAGTCATAGAATGGTCTGGGTTGGAAGGGACCCCAAGGATCATAGAGTTCCAACCCCCCAACCCCCCAGATGAGTCATCTGCTTAGTGAGGACTGTACATCTGAAACTGCTTCAGCTATGTGGATGACTGGGTCCTTTTTATGTATACGAATCTGCAAATGTGTACTAGGTTGTAAAATTTATGAGTGCTTTAGCCTTAAAAATTTTTATCAAGTGTGGCCTTTAAACCCAAGGGTTGTTATTAGTGTGATGTGCACATTTTCATTATTATTAACCTCTGCTCACCCTTTGCCTTAGAAGGGGGGAGGGAGAAAATAAACCCTAAAGAAAAGGAAAAGATAAAACTTAGTACATTGGATGAAATGAGTAAAATCACTTTTAAGTGATCACTTTTCATATTGGTGTACTAAGGCCTGGTAGTAAAGATTATATAATCTAGTAGGGAGGAATTTGAAGGAAGGTATTCTCATTAAATTCCAACTGCCTAAAATGCAATGTTGCTAAATAAAATATGTATCAAATTACTGTTCGCTACAACTGGATGGAGATATAATGCTTTTCTTGCCAGAACTTAATTGAGAAGACATGGTGCTGTTGAAATACTCTGGACTGACATTTTGAGGAAGGAATTGGTAACTGGAACCTCTATTTTGCATCTCCATGCCCCTCTCCCTTTTTCCATGATTTGGATGTCATCCATAGGAGTCCTGTCAAAGCATGTGCAGGGCTTGAGCACACCTGAGACCAGGGGAGGACAAGGTGATGCAGAGCCACTTTGCAGATGTGCGGGGATCCTGGGAGAGTCACAGGGGGACACAGAATGTTGAGTTCTCACAGACTTGTTGAAGGGCTAGAAAAACTTGTCTCAGTGCGGTCTAAGACTATCCATGCTCCATTGCAGGCTTTGGATTAGTCCTCATTACTATCAGTGCATGGTATGCTCTCCTGTGTTCTCCTCTCTCCTTCCGTGCTTCTTTTTTTTTTTTGTCATGAAGTCCTTTTTTTTCTCCTTCTCTTTTAAAAAAGGAAAAAACTGCTGTTAGGATTATGTCCTATTACTTAAAGTGCTTGTTCTGCTACATGTACACGTAAATTTAATTATATTGGCCATATGAAAGATGCATGAAGGTTCAATTTCGGGAAGTATGCCAAAGATATCTTCTGAGTGTGTAACTGTTTGATGTAGGCTTGTGCATGGTAATTGAATTACTGATCAAGTACTGTATCAATGAAATAATCTTGGTAAATTCTGTGTACTTAAGTAACTATAGCCTTGAGGCTGTGGTAACTGGAGTAACCCTGTTATTGATTTTTTTTGGTTGAATATGTATATTTTATACCTATTAATAAGACCGTCCTTTTCTAGCTGTTTCTGTGTCCTTCAGAACTGCGGTTTTTCTTTCAATCACTCGTGAAGGATTTTCCTATCACTGCTTATACTAAGGGACTTCTTGGATGTCCTTCTCACAGGCCCATTGCTGCCTTCCTCCTCAGCCGTGGGGAATCCTGCTGCAATGCTGCTCCAGTGAATCACCCTCTGCTTCCCCCTCCTTCTCCTGTGGCCCTTGCGAGATTGGAAAAGCAGGACGTTCTCTTTCTCTTCTCACTGCTTTCCATACAAAAAGTCCTTGCTCTATTCCATACAAAAAGTCCTTGCTCTAATTCTGCTGGAGTTTTCCGGGGAAGTCCATTTACATCTTCTCTGTTGCTTCTTCCTGGTCTATCTGTCCCTATCTACCCTTCCTAAGACTTAGGTCACAGGACTGGGGCATGACAGTAGCAAATATAATCTATCCCTGGTGTGTCCCAGGGACCAGAAGTGAGTCCATCAAGATCCTATTAATGTTATGGATTCAAAGTTAATTGGTTTGTCTTTCCCCTCCTTTATGTGTTTGGTTTTGGTTTTTTTTTTCCTCCCCTGCAGTAAGCTGATCCATAGTTAAGCTCTGGTCCAAAGGGTAGCTAAATTGGTGTTCTTCATAACGTCGCTTTCAAATTGCAGAAAAAACAGCTGAAGAAATAATGAACATCATCCTAGGATAATCTTCTGCAAACAGCTGTTGAAGATGCTTCAAGATATCGGATGGCAAATATAGTAACCCATAACACAGTAACTCCATGAATATATGACGCCGCCCACTAATATATAGGGACATGTATGGTATGCAGTGGATGGACTCGAGTAGAAGTTATTTTGCAGGCCTTCATTTTGGAGTCAGTCTGAACCCTAAAGTGAGATCTGAGCATGTACTTTCTACTTTTCCTAGAATAAAGCTGTTTACTTCACCCTTGTCAGTACTAGACGTGACTTACAGTATAGATGGCAATAATATAAATGACTGATAAAGGTCATTCAAACTCATTTTTGGATATAGGGCATTATGTTTAAATGCCTATAGAACAGCATCAGCAAGAACCGCAGTCTTAAAAATTGACCCAAACCTTCTGTCCTGAAATGCATGATTTATGAAATGCACTCAGTCAGTTCCTTTTGGTATTTTAGAGACTGAAGATTTTAAAGAAAATTTCTGACTTGATTGAAATCATTCCTTGTTCACTGCATTATGCAAGGTATTGTTACAAGTTTGGATCTGATATGCTCCTTTAGCAGCTGTAGTCTCGGGTGGCCTGTTCCAGCAATTCCTTCGTGCATTCAGGGGGTTTTCCCATGAAACTGAACCCCAGTTTTGTGCTCAAGAGATAATGGCGTGCAGAACCGGGCTTTGTTCAGCTGGAGAAACAGCACTTGAGGACATATTAAGAAGCTGGATCAGACACAGTCGATGTGTGGGGAATTGAGCAAGCACTATGCAGGTTTCATGGACAAAAGCTTGCCTCTGGATGAGAGCAACATGATCGCTGCAAGAAATGCCTCGGCGATCAGAGTCTTCTGGAAGGAGCTAAGGACGTCTTGGACTGAATAGCCTGGCTTGTGAGGGAGGACAAGCGTCAGGCAGATGTGATGTGACCTCTGCTAAGAGTGGACTGCTCTATCCGAGGGAGAAGCTCACCCTTCACTTTGAATGTTGCCAATGTGTCTTTTCTAGCAGCTGCAGCTGCCAAAACTGGAGGGCCAGTTTTTAGTCATCTTCTCCAGGATCTCGGCATTTTCTGTTCTTTGCTTTGGCACTTCCCCCCCCCCATTTAAAGATAAATTAAAATCAAAGTTATCAGGGATTAATATGTTTCCACTTGCTGCTTGTGTCCACACAGAGCACTTACATGCAAATCCTCTGCTTGCAAGAAGAACTCATTGTTTCCCACTGTTTATTCTTATTAGAGCTGATATATGAAATAATGGGAAAATAAATGTATGATTTTCTTTTAGTTGGATGGCTCTATAAAAGAGACACTAGAAGCGACACATCTTCACTAGTAAACTGAAGTGATGTAACTACCTCTGAACATGAGTTTTTAGATCATGATCTAGCAAACTGAATGCTGTAACTGTTCTCTTTGATGTTTGAGGTGAAAAAAAGCCAAGCTTTGACATCACATTCATAAAAATAACATCCTACTTTTTGTCACTGGTAGCAAGTGGTGCAGGAACTTAAACATCAAGCCATTTTTTCCACCTTCTGTCCCACAAACCACTCTTTGTGGCATTCGGTCTCAACATCATCAAGCTATTGTTTCATTCACCTCCTTTTTTTTTTGTTTCCTACTAAATAGAGCAAACAAAGGAATCTGGGGAAAAAAACAGATGTTGGAGGCTCTAGTGTAGAATTTATCATACTTGGGTCTATTTTTTTTTTTTGTTTGTTTGTTTGTTTTCAAATTTACAGTGTGTTTTCAGGTCAGGACATAGGCCAGAACCTGTAATGGCAGTTTGAGTGTGGATCACACCTTTACTGCACAGCGCCATGGGAGTGTCTTTGCGGCACACAACAGGACATCTCACCTTTCTTAAGGGTACAGGTCTGGGCCTCCCGAGCGTCCATCAGCATCCACTCTCTCCCTGCTTGCACAGACCTCTAGCAAACTCAGTTTTCTCCTGGTGCTTTGGTTTCCCAAGGTACAACCACAGATTTCCTGCAAGGGAGCAAGGCTGTGTTTTCACAGCTGCTAGCACTGCACAGGCTTGTTCCATCACCAGCATTTCTAATAGCTCTGGCAGCAGCTGTATATATTAATAAAACTAAAGGATTACAGGCCAAGTTTTGGTCCTGTAGGATCCTTGGTAGGGATTCCTGACCTCAGCGGAGCATGTCAGCTCACAGCAGCTGAAGGCACGACCTTGCTCTTTACACCTTCACTCTCTGCCCTATTAACTTGATTCAGAGAGGCAAGGATTGTGGTTTGGGGACTGTTACTTAAATGTGTGGCAGAGGGCAACAGCAAGGATGCATTTATGGTTATTTTTATACAATGCCACAGACAATGAAAATTTCTGAAGTCTGTTTAGTATGGTAATTGATGTACAGATTCTCTCAAACCTTTTAAATCAGGAACGCCTCAGGCTTTGTGGTACTGTCTCTTCCCTTAACCCCTGCCTTTTTCCCAGCCTCAAGCAGTTCAATACTTGCATTTCCCTCACCTCTGCTGTACAATTTGACTCCAATTGCACTAAGCCCCAGAGACCAGTTCTTTATAAAAATCAGCCAATAATGCCACCAGGCAGCATTAGCTAAAGAGCAGGTTCTTCCAGCTTTCTGCCACAAGCAAACATCCCTGTGTAACCCAGGCCTGGGGAGGGAGTTGGTGTGAAGATTCCCTCGAAGTTCTGCTAGCGATCTGGGAAAGGGGAGAGAGATTATACCTGACTTACACCCTCTTTGTTGCATCTATACTGTTGTTTAGAAGAGAGGTGGTTCCATTTGCAGTTAGGCAATCTTGCTCCTGGAATATGGAAATTAATTTTCTCAGTGTTAATCGGATTTTGAGTCCCTTTTAAGTCTTTTTAAAGATTTAATTTTAATAGCAGCCAATTACCTGTTTTTAAAGAGGCCTCTTAGAATCATGCCTTCTCAGAAGGTCTTTAAGATCTCCATGCTTGTTTACGTGTTTTGTTTTGTGGGGTTATTTTGTTTTGTGGGGTTTTTTTTTGCCCCATGGTGAAGGAAGGGGTAGAGCTGGTGTTCCTGGAGCACCCTCTGCGCTGGCCTGTGAAGGACTCTGTGCCCAGTAGCTATGGGCTGGTGTTGGGCTGCCCTCATGGCATGATACACTTGATTTGCAGATTTTCCTGGAGTCAGGATGTCTTCTGTTCCCTCTCAGTGAACAAGCCTGGCACTGAATACGTGTTAACTTCATTAATTGTTTTCAGAGATTCATAGCAGGTGTTCTAAAAAAGGAAATAGATTGCAAAAATGATCAATAATGAAGAGAGGAGAAGACAGAAGACCTCCCGCCCCGCCCCTCCAAAGAAAAGTTCAATTGTTCATGAAGAGCTGTGAACGGGTTTCAGAGAATTGTCACTGTATGGGAATTTGAGAGATCTGCATTATTCTGTGATTACAAAGAACAATAAGAAAATGCCTTGAATTTCGTTAAGATTCTATTGATGTTCTATATTTAATTTCCAATTCTAATATAATTAATGTATTTAGTTAAAATTGTCATAAAAGCAATCCTTGAAATGCTTTCCAAGGCATATTCAAACATTTAAGAAAAGAAAAAGCAAACAAAACAAACCAAGCACCAAAAAAAACCCCAAACGGACCTTTTAATGTAATGTATAAGATGTTTTGCCTCAGAAAAGAGTATTTTAAATAGGTGGTCATGTTTATAAATCTGTATGAACAGAGCCCTTTAAAATTCTGTGGCAGAAAGGTAGTCCATGGAGATTATAACTATAGAAAGTATTGCACTACTAACACACATTTACGCTTTCCTCAGCAAAATGTAGCTAATGAGACCACTTGCTTCCAGTGCTCTTTATGAATGCTAACTTCATTGTTTAAAAAAAATAAATAAGCTGGAGTGGGAGTGTTATTTAATAAGAATGGTAAACAGTTGGGCTGTCCCTTGGGGAGCAGTTGCTGCTGCAGAGTCCAAGCAGAAGTAACGGGCGGGTTTAGTGAAGGGAAGCTATCATTAGTGGTTTCATTTCACGTGGAGATTAATAACCTCATTTTCTATTCCTTTCTCGTGGCATTAAAACTGTTACAAAAGCAAATAATCTGTTTTTATGGGATGCAAAAACAGTGGAGAATAGAAGTTCAGTGCACAATCAAAGATAAAAGAGGAGGCAGCAAGTATCTCGGAGTAACATGCAGAAGGACACAGTGTAGTATAGATAGAGGAAAGCATTTATTGGTTTCTTGACCCTAGATCTGACTCAGTAGAGACATCTTGGCTAAATACGTGCTTGCTTGTGTGTATATGTGTTTAATAAAATCTTTTATGATTTTATTCCTCCTTGCAGTTGTGAATCAAAGACCAATGTCACTGATAAAGCAGAGGTCAGCAATTTAACAGCATCTTGCAGAAAAGATTTGGAAGCAAGTGAAATTAAATGGTTATCTGAATCAGACATTTTCCCTATGTGTGGCTGAAAGCTTAAGAATCATGTCACCTGTAGGCATATTTGGGATTTTCCGAAGTAGCAGGATCCATAATGTTAGGAACAGACATAGAAACTGAGGGCTCTGTGACAACTCATGGAGATCCTAACTGATGTTGGGCCCCATTGTGCAATTCCATGCTCTGAGCCTGAAAGCTTTTGGCTCTAGTCTCTGATTTACCAGTGCGGTCAAGTGATTAAAGTGCCAAACTATTTTCTTTCAGTTCAGTGGATTTGAAATACTTAGAGCTAAGCTGAGCTTCAGGTCCTGCTGGCTCAGAGGGTACAGGGACAAAAAATAAGAGACTATAATGTCAGCTGGACTGAGACAGACCAGAAGTACCTGCCTGGGCTGCCGCTCTCTGGGGTCAGAGCTATGGGGTATGCTGGAAACATGACTTTGCAGAAAGTCACAAGTGGGAGACTGTGGTCCAAAGCTCTTTTTGCTGGCTACAGGCTGCAGAATCTGAGTGATGCTGCATACATCTGGGATGTAAATTGTTACTGGAAAAAAGTGCAGTGCCACATAGAAGATGCTAAAGGCAAGTGTAGGAACAAGGACTGACAATAATTTAGCGTGAGAGGTGAGGGTTGGGAAGCGGACACAAAGGGTAGGAGGTGCTTGGGATCTGGTCTCTAACCCCAGCCAGCACTTCCCTTTGGGAGAGTCCTCCTGCTCTGCAGTGACATCTCCCCTCTCTCTCGCACTCAGACTACCCTCTTGTACCCTAAGCTACTTTTGGGGAAGAAAAGAAATTAATTCTTCAAGCAGAAAGCCATAATGTCCAGCAGCTTCCAAACATTTGTACTGTGCTGTATAAGAGAATTAATACTGTCTGGGTATATGTCACCAACTGTTGTTTTTACTTCATTTTTAAATTTGGTTTTTGGAGTGTATGAGCAAGCTCTGACTGTTGGGAAGATATGCCGCACTGTTGGCTTTGGGTTACAGCTTTGAGAGAGAGGGGCCTCTGTGAGCAGCAGGTGTGCTTGCTGTTCTGGCTGTCATTTGTTTTTAAGATGAAGCTATCCCAGGAAAGCTGAGAACTGGTGTGGGCTGAATTTTCTTCAAAGAAAGATTTGTTTGCATGTGGTTGAAAATGTGGGTTGATGTAGTCATTTAACACCTTTCCGTCTGTGTGGAGACTGTTCTGCTGTTTCTCTGTTCTGGGAACCACATCTGCTACTAGCTGGAAGAAAGACGGTACGGGTAATAAAAGAAGGTATGAAACTGGCTTAAATTGAAGTGAGGCTTAGCCTATAAACTGAGAGATGAATTAAAAGCGAACTTTGGAGTATTTAAGGTTGTTGAGGCCTATGGTTTTGCTAAGAAATTTCTGTTGGTGCCCTACTTTCTGAATGCTGTAATAGAGTAAACATCAAGGGGCTAAATTTTCAAAAAGGGCTCTCCATCTGTCCTCTCAGTTTTATTATTTAAAACCCTTTCTCTCCTTAAAAGCTTCTTAAGTGAGAGTCTCAAAAAATCTGAAAAAATGCAAAGTAGTAAAATTCTGTTATGTTTTTGTCATACGAAGCAACTCCAAATTTCAATGGTATTACAGTCACTGCTCTAGTTTATGTCTGACCATGGATTATCCAGTCTCAGTAACTGCTGATGCGTACAGTTTGTGGCTCTTGTGCCGTTGTTGTGCAGAATAATACCAGTTCAGAACCTGTATATCTCAGTTCTCTATTTTGTGGCTTGGAAAATTAATACAGCTTTCCACTCACTAAATGCTGTCATTGCCGTCTAGTTGTCAGAGTGGTTTAAGTCTATTACTGGAGTAGGATACATGCAGAAATGTTATTAAAAATCTGGTATCTCTAAAGAGAGAGAGCAAATGTAATGACAGTCAAGCATTTGATTTTTGAATACAGCCTTCACAAATACACCTCTCAAACACTATTTTGCTGCAAAACTGTAAACCATGTGAAGTGCAAACTTCACATCTCTCTCTTAAGTGACAAAAAGGAAAGAAGCTGATCAGATCTAGCACATGGTAGGTAAATGATAGGTGATGTTTAAGCCATTTAATGGAATAAATCCTATTCATCTACACCTGCAGGCATGAGTCTGGCCCAAAATGGGCTACGTAGGGTCTTGCAACACATCAAAGGTTGGTTTGTTTCTGCCTATGCAATACTTTGTGAGAGTGCAGGTACTTTTTATCAATCTCTCTGAGAGAGCTACCAGTAATGACAGTGGGAAGGGCCACAACATTGTACTCAGTAGTTGCTGGGTCCCTAAACCCATCCGTGATATTGACTGCCAATGTGCTTGTTGCTGCCTCCCACAAGACTTGCTTGTCTGCAAAGTCCCTTAGTCATTCATGAACCCTTTAGAGAGGGATCCCACCACTGAAAATATCTTCTAGTTTTGCGCACCCCCCCCAAAGGTCTTTGAGTGTTTTTACAAATCAGTAATGATTATTAGTCATGCCATTATGTTAATTGTGGTACTGATGTTCGCAGGGGTCCTGTTCTTACAAGCACTGGTTGCCATGGTCTCTCTCTCCTGTTGCAACTTCCTTTAAGGCCCTTATGTTGTTAATTTAGCAACAGTGGTAGTCCTTCAGACCAACCTTTGTAAGAGACAATAAATTAAGTCTTTAGGCACTGTAAAAGATGAAGTTGTTAAGCAAATGAACAGTAGGGGAGGAATAAGCTTCTCCACGACAGGAGCCCCATTCTGCGCTGTGGGCTGAGTGCCCTCTGCTCTGCCCTGTGTAGTGAAGCTGCACTGGCAGAAAATTGAGTCTGGGCTTGTTCAGAGCCTGTTGGATTATAACAGATTTCTTAGTCTGGAGGAAAAAAAAAAAAAAGCTGTCTGGAGAAAGCATGCAGCTGAGAAAATGGCCTTTACAGAATCTTGTAGCCTTTCTTCATGGTATGAAGCCTGAAAAGAAGTGTACAATGTTATGCCAGTCTGAAGGAAGAGAGACCATTTCCAATGCAGTTTGCATTTCTATTGGCTGCATATACGATCCTAGGCATAGTCTGTGAGCCTAGTGGGCAGTGTTTACTACTGAGAAGTTGTAAAAATAAAAGGATTTGTAAAGATTCTGTCCTCTCTTGTGAACTCACTGGCTCTGTGATTGATGTGCTTTACTTCCACTGTGTGCTGTAGTAATTTGTAAACATTGGGATTGCTTATTTGACCAAAGACAATCAATTTCTGCCAGATGAAATGAGAAGTGAGCAGGTTTAGGCCAGCCCTTGTGAAAAGGACAAGCTAAAACTCCGTGCAGAATCTCTGGGTTACCGCAGCAGGGCAGAGGGCTGAAGCTGTAGGGCTGGATCCTGCCTCACTGCAGTGTCATCCCAGAAAAGAGAGCAGCCAAAGGACACTGCTGCTGTTGGTTTGTGGTCCTCTTCCAGAAGTGCTGCTAGCCCACTTCCCTCTCCCTGGTAATTACCAGGAGACAGAAAAATGACAACAACTGCCTGGACTTTAACTGCAACCTAAGTGGCTAGAAAGCATGCTACCAGTCTGTCCTTTTTCTCTCTGTGTTTCCTTGATTACTTTATCTAGTGATGTTTAGTATTCTTCATCCCTCTGTCATTTGATCTGTTGGATGAGAATAGCGGACATCAAAAGCAAGGATTTTGTCTTGGAAACCCTATCGAGGACAGTGCAGGCTTGATGTGGCAGAAGCAATAAGATCTGCATCTGCTGGCATGCAGTGAGAACTCTCTTATCAATTAGTCCGTCACTCGCAGGTTTTTGCTGCCTTCCTAACCCTGCGGCAAGTGCTGGTAATAGCAAAGTAATGATGGAGATAACTCTGCTTTCTGTATCAGGTAAGGTTTTTTTAATCTCTAACTTTCTTTCCCTCTGTATTTTGCTCCAGCTGTTTTCCTCCAGCTGTACAGCTTTTTTGGCAAGGGCCATCTTTGCATTGCACAGAGGACAGTGATAATATGCTAAGAGCTGTGTGAAAAACACTTTGGTGGAGCTTGAACATCAATGTGTGCGTGGCTTTGGATCAGTTAAGTGGTCCTGGCCCCTCCTTGTTTAGCAAACCTCCCTGTACAAGGAATCAGGCTTGATCCCACACTTAACGTTCAGAGGAGGCACAGGAGTTCTGGTACACAGGACTTGATTCTCTTTCTGATGGAAATCACAGGTCTGAATATACAATAGACAAGTTTAGCAGAGGGTGGGCTCTGCCAGGGGCTGGGCAAGTGCCCAGAGGAAGGCAGGGCTGAGGTGTTGCATGCTGTGCCCACATGTATAGGCGCTGGGAGAGCATGATGGCCTGCCAGCACGTCCCAGGCAGCAGCATCCAGCCCCACAGGTGATGGGTGGGTGGCCCTTCCGTGGGTCCCGGGGCAGATGGCCCAGCAGATGGTTAGACCCCGCAGGTGTGTTGTCTGTAGGCAGTGGTTAATGCAGAGTATGGGTAAGAATTGCCTTAACTATAGATGGTATCTCCCAGTCTGCTGGGTTATGTGGTATTGTGTGGTCCAAAAGCCCTTCCCCAGGCCAAACATGCTGCACCAGCTGGGATTAGGGCTGTGCGTGAGGGAGACCATGGCCCTTCTCCTCCCTGGGAGCGCCAGGCTTTGGGAGGGCTCAGGGGGTGCTAGGAGGCAGCTGCCTGGCAGAGAATGGCAGTCACTAATCCCAGCTGTAGCACAAAGGTCAGGATCTGAGATCTATCTTCCGTTTTCAGATTTATTTTTTTTTCTGCTTTTAGAAAATTGGCCAGGTTTCTGATGTGTTCACTGATGGTTATAACCTAGTAGCTAGTTTTTGTGGCCTTTTTAGAAGTAGCCTGTTCCTACCCCTGGTTTCACTCTCTAGAAGTTGAAAAGCAGTAACACCCCTTTTGGTGTTACTGCGTGTGAGAAAAGGATTTCTTCTCAACTGAAAACAAGGGGCTGCAGGGTTGGGACTACAAACTGTCCTACTTGCAATGTGTACTGAGCTCCCTTGAAATACAGTGTTTTATAGAGTTGGTCAATAATAAAAAGCACCCCACCATAACAGTATTAACTGCACCTTGGAGCTGAGCGTTATGGGCTGCAGTCTAGACAAGCTTGCAGACTTCCCCAGATCAATCCCATTGAATTCCATGCTGCTTTACAATGATTTTTGTACTTCCCACAGATTTGTGTGTTCAAATCCTTTTTGGTAACACATTAAAAGCAAACTCAGCCTGGGTGAGGGTAGACAGAGTTCCCACGAGAATTGTTAGGAAGCACATTGCTTTGGCTTACAGGCGGGTCTGCAGGAAAACGACACAGAATGCTTAGCCAGATGCTTGTAATGCTAAAAACACCATGGGCAGGGCTGTAGTGATACAAACATGCTTGTTTTAGGATGGTTAGTCCCCTCAGGATACAGGTAGAAGGTCAGATCAGACCAGTGTCTTGTTGTCCTCTTTACATCAGAATTGTTGGCCCAATATGCTCTTTTGGTAGGTTTGCAGAGGTCAGTCCCTGGTGTGTGACAGAGAAGCTCAGGGACTGGAGGCAGCAAATACTGAGCCCAAACACCTCCAACATGGCTACTCTGCATAGGGTTGTGTAAGTTGCCTCCGTGTTGCAGCTTAGTTTAGCTTGACTTTGTGTCTTCAAAAAGGAGTTTTGGAGAAAATGATGTGTTCCACGTTTGGGAAGTCCCCTTGTGCCCCGCTCTCTGGAGAGCCGAGTGGCAGCTATCTGCTACATGTAACCCGCTTCTCAAATGCTGCACCTCTCCCTGACATAACTTACTGCTTGGGGCAGCGGAGTTGTGAGTCCAAATCAGAGGCTGAATGGTCAGGGCTAATTGTGAACTGGTCGTGTTTGATAGTGCAATAAAAAAATTGTGATGCAGAGTCTTATGTAGCATGAATCACTGACAAAGTGCAAATGACAGACATTCAAAGGAAAAATTGCTGTTTTATCCCCTGTATGGTTTTGTTTCAAGGATGTTATGCTGGCTAAATGTGTCTGGTGAAAAGCTGGATGTTGTGCCAGTTACAAGGATTTACATAATCCTTCTAGAAAATCTGAATTTAATTTCTTTATATATAATATAATTGAGAATAATAGGTCTGTGGTTTTTGCTTTGTCTATTCCATGGTGGTAACACTATTTCAATTCTTAAAGCATCCCAGTGGCCAGGTCTCTTAATTAGAAAGATGGTACTTGAGGAAGACCCCTTTGCTCTCGGTCTGTTCTTTGTCCGTGGCAATTCAGTCCACACTCCTGGCCAACTCGTGGCAAAATGTAATCTGGCTCCTCCCCAGGCTCCTGCAAACATGCAAACTGGGGATCTGAGATACAGGCAGTCCTCCCCGAGAGCTCATTCCCTGGGGCTGCATCAGTGCCTCAGCTTGTCCCATCTGCTACCAGTGCTGTGTCCTCTTTGCTTGTGCGTCAGAGCGGCCGTCTGCCACGCTAATTGCTGGAGACCAGAGCTGCTGCAAAGGTCCTCATTTGCTTTAGGACTGGGAGATTGTCTCTCTGGGACGCTGCAAAGTGCTGCCTCAAAGACAAATGTGGTTTTTTCAAGGTGTAGAGGCTCAAAGCCTGCTGTGGACTCAGATGGCCACGTTCTGTTCATTTTAAAGGGAACTGGGAGAGTGGGAGAGATGCCCTTGTTGGCAGCTTTAAATGTCTGTGCTGAAAACTGAGGAGTCTTTATAATGAAAGGTGTTGCATCTGTTGGCGTGGAAAATGAGAATCTTCTTTTTGAACTAACATTCGTTGACTAACATAATACATGCTTCCAAAGTGCTTTGTTTCTAAATACCCAAATAATGTGAAATTTCCCAGGAATGAGTGTGACTTTCTCCAACGTTTTCACTTCCTTCATAGCCTATTTCCTTTCCCCTTTCAGGCCCCTGTTATTTGCCAGACTCATCTCTAAGCCCTTCTCTGTCTCAAATTCTCTGTGCGCTAGTAGTACAGCTGTTTTACAAGCATGGTATTTGTGGGAGAAGCCAAAATGCTTTCCTGGCATAGGAGAAATCTCTGCCCTGAGCAGTTCAAATGCTAAGACTAGAAAGCCTGGACTAAGAAGATAACAGACCATTAGTGGTTTGGGTATTACAGCCTGACTTGGTGACCAGATTGTGTTCTTCCCGCAAGCGCAAACCTCCTGTTTGACCTGGGGCAGGTCATGAGGTTCAAATACTCAGATACGGAGGCAGCAGTGATTTGGGTGCTATATAACCCCACTCTTCCCTGTAAGATAGCTCTGCTCCCCGTGGAACGCTTCAAAAATAAATGCGTTACAGACAGCAAGATCTCCAGATACTAGCAACAAGGAACAGATTAAGTGCATTAGCTGGAATCAGGGAAAGGGAAGCTCCTGCACAAAAGACCATCATTTGTTGCAAGCTGGAATTAAATTTTAAAACACGAGAGAGGTGGTTACACAGAGGGCTCCTTCACAAAGCAAATTGGCATGTACTGAACCCCTGCAGGCACAGCTAAACAGCTTCCTCAACCCGACCTTCGTCCTCTGTGCTGAGGGCATTCATACCACATCAGCAGGCTAGACAGAAGGAGAAGATTGCAAAAAAGGGGCAGAAGTATGAAGAAGAAACGTTCAGATATCATGTGAGAATTTACAAGAAATGCTAAGGAGGGAGACAAAAAGGTGACCAACCATTTTAACCTGTGAGGGGGATTTGTGAGATATTCAAGTGTACAGCCCATGCTGTATACTCAGCAGAGGTCAAATCTTTTTCAGCAATCCTCTATCTTTCTGTGCTTGCCTCATTGAATTTTGATGGGTGCATTGCTGCATACCCTGACGGACAGCCTGGAATTGCCTGTGTACCTAGTGGAATATGACCCATACAAACGATGGCCTTGTCTTTTCAAACTATGGATACTACCTTAGGCATGAATTTGCATGGCATTTCTGTATCAGACAGCTTCAGAATGAATAGGTTTAAATGAAGGCCAAATATCATGGAGTTTATATGTTTCTTTTCTGTAATACAGACTGTCCTGTAACTCTCTTGTGGTGAATCATGGACAAAACTACGATGGCAACGTAACAGAGGAGTAAGGGACTATTTAGCCCTAGTAAAATGGAAGTGCAAATAGGTCCAAGGCTAAGGCGCTGTTTTTTACATATCTAACAAGAACTGCACCCTCAGGACTACTAGGAGTAGCACGTAGGAGGTGTATCAGGATTTCAGAGTTCCTTTGAGCTTCCAAAGACAACCTATATTGACCGTATGGCTGGAGAGACACTGACTGCGGTGAGCAGGCTGGTGAGGGGGTGTGAAACTGCCACTGAAAATCAGTATTTCTAATACACTGTTCCCTCTTGTCCTCTGTTCAACAGCTATGAGAATTGAATATTTTTAAGCAATCTCCTGGTCTATAACAACTGATTAAGCATTTATTAAAACATCTATTAAGCATGTTTTACCCCTTCCTAAACCATTTATTAAGGGACTGCTTGAGCACTGTGTGACTGTGTTACAGTTGCTATCCATCTATTCCAGCAGAGTTCTTTGGGATGTAAAGTTGCACAGACAATAAAAAGTATTATTATATTATAACCACATACATCTTGCTTGTTTTTTCCACTCTAGATGACTGTAGTTAGAAGAACAGGGTGGTTCAAGGAAAACATGCCTGCAGCAAACTGCCTCTCAGATAATGTTCCATGAAAGGGGCCTTCAGTTCTTGTTTTAGTGCAGCATGTGTGTGCAATGAATGAAGTAATACTTTGGGGTATGGTGTATTCTAAAGGGTGGAAAGGGACTAGAAAATCAAACTAAATTTTTTGGGTGACTTATGTTGCATTTCTACCTTGTGTTACTTAATGAAATATGGTGGTTTTGTTACTCTATCCTTTCTACTTTAACTACAATTTACTTGATCTCATATAGGAACCTTTGAAATACCCATTGGCAAAAACTGCTGAGAAGACAGCGATGTGCTTGAAGCAGAAATTTGAAGAACAAGAACTGTGCCCATTACCGAGAGATGATATGATGATGACAGAACATATAACTCTCTACAAGGAGGAACAAGTAGGTAATTGACTCTCTATCAGAACTGTTTATCACTGCTTTAACAATACAGACCCAATGCCAGAATTGCATAAGCCATGAACTGTGTAGCCTGATGAAACCAGGGGCACCCTCCCCACATCTTTTGCCTCTGGGAGTCCTTTTTGCCACCAGAGTGGGTTGGTTTGGAGTGCTTGCCTTTCCTAGAGCTCAGTTGTGACTGACAGCATAATATTAACTGACAGCTTCTCTGTGGAAGCTGTGGTTTTAGTTGTGACGAACATTTACATGGAAATGGATTCAAGACAAGTGTGTGGTTTGGGGGTGGAAATACACAGACCCTCCTAGATGAGACTCTGGCACCTGCCCAGCCTGCCAGGGGAGCCCTTAACCTGGAGTGGTCCCACACCCCGTCCCCTTCCCACCCTTTCTTCCTTCTCCCCACTGGTGACTGCCTGCAGGAGGCTCTGACACAGCCCTTCTCTTTACTCTTCCCAATGAAAAAAGCTCCACTTGCATACCTCCTGGATTCACGGGGTCAATCCCCAGCTGCTGTGTAATGTCACTGGTTTCAGAGGGGCAGCTCTGCACCACCATGGGCTCTCTCTGCCCATACATAGGTGCTCCTCTCGCACAGTGGTACCTGATGGGCTGAGGTCTGGGGTACATCTTCTTTGTCGTACCACCACAGCTGCTGACAGAGGCTGCTGCAGAGTGAGCTACACTAAGGGAACAATGAAAAATGTGTCACTTGCTTCCCCAGAATTTTATCTTAATCCCTAATAGAGACTAGACTAAGCCTGGACCTTTTGTTTGAAATAATTGCTATAATGTGGAATAGTGTTCTTACCCACCCAGAAGTTCTGTATTGGTGTTACAACTGAGTCAAAGCTAAAAGAAAACGTAACATAAAATTGGAAAAAGTAGTCAGTCCCTTCTGTTTTATTGTGAACGTGGTTTTTTCAACATTTTCACTTATAGGGGTGAGTTAGATCTAAAGTGCACAGAAAACAGGCATGCATTACCTAAAGCATTCCCTTTCTTGCTCTGCTTGAAATGACTGCTACTGGGTGAGAAAAATCTGCAGCAGCGCCGCCCGGGCCTTGCCCAGCACTCTAGGCATGGATCAGTTCAGCCCACTGTGCCACGCAGGCCACGCAAGGGTGCAGGCACGCCTGGCAAGGCGGAGGTGGGAAGCGTGTCACGGTTTGTCCATCCTCACCCTGCATGGACTGGGGCTGTCAGGAGTCACTCCCCTCTCCCTTTGGGCAAGAGTGGAAACTCGGTCTGTCATAATTAGATCTTTATTAGCCCTTGGCACAACAGAGCTGGATTTATTGTGCATGAAAGTGTGTGAATTTACGCAGGGGTTCATTCCTGAATTTACACATTGACTTCATTCCCATCCTTCTCTTTGAATGTCTTCTACAGAAATACAGCTGAAATCCAAAGGATTCTGTTTTTAAGTAAACAGCAATATAAGATGTTAGAGTGCTGAATGCACTCTGCGATGAGCCTAGCTGTGAAATGTTCACAGGTTTGAGGTATTATTATTTGAATCTTCATTCAGGTAGCTCGCTGAGGGAAGCATTCATAATCTGCCTGAATTTTATATAAAAATGAAATTAAAAAAAAAAAAAAAATGTTAGAAGCAGAAGTAATTAAACTGATAGTTAAACCCACACTGAAGGAACTGCGGGGTGCAAAAAGTCATGTAGCTTTTTATTTTTCCAGGAGTTCTCCTTCTGTTAATTTCTTTCAAGTCATTTCAAAGGCTTTTCAGAGGGAAGATTAGTGCTGTTCCTGAGCTACGCTCCAAGTCAGAGCAGTTGCATGGGATTTGTTTCACCTGGAATTCCTTGCCAGCCTCCGTGGGCGCAGGTCCCCTGCCTCAAAACCTGTTGCACACCAGGGTATGCATCCGTGTCACAAATGGTGCTGCGTCTTGTTATCTCCCTATTCTTGTCTGAGTTAAAAGCAAAGATTTTGAATATCTGTTCTGGTCATGCCTCGTTCAAAGGAAGCTGAAAACAAGTTTGTCACCTTTTATGTTTTCCTGTCATAGATCCAAAATCCTCCTCTGGCCCCCTCCTTTTGCGTGCTCTGCAATAGGCTTTGCTAAGTAGTAGCTGGCACCCTTAGAAAAACTGCAAAACAATGTACCCCTTGCCTTCCTCGCTGGCTCTGCCCGTGTGGATAGTGCTGGGGCTTAAGGCATGGCAGTCACAGGGGAGAGGCAGGAAACTTGACATTTTCTTGAGCTGTAGGACTCGCTATGTTCTCAAGGGAAAAAAAAAAAAAAAGCATTGGCAAAGATGAAGAACAGATAATAGACTTTGTAGGGGAGATTTACAGAGCACAAATTAGCCATTG
Source organism: Podiceps cristatus (assembly GCA_000699545.1). NCBI lineage: Eukaryota > Metazoa > Chordata > Aves > Podicipediformes > Podicipedidae > Podiceps > Podiceps cristatus. Next base: position 2,557 of record JMFS01056688.1, on the reverse strand, counting down.
TGCCAAATATCTCATTTGATTGTTTTAACATGTACTAGTTTTCAATATTGCCACTGCTGGTACCAAGCAGGAAATAAATGAAAGCAAAGATGCAAAAGGAACATTTATGTATGAATTAATTCAGTTGCCTCCAAAGCTAAGGCCATTCTTTTATTTCAGAGCTGCAAAAAGTACCTGAATTTTTCTTCTTTCCCCCTGCTTCTGCAAGGTCATTCAGGCTCCTCTCTTTTTTTTTTTTTTTTTTTCTTCTCCCATATGTATGAGTGAGCAGATAACTGCTTGACCAACACAGAGGAGTACAGCTCTTGCTGGAGACAACTGGAAAGAAACTGGTAGGATTTTTTTTTTTTCCCCTTGCAGCCAAATATTTTGCATTGAACTAACATCTTTTTATCACTTTTTAGTGCCAATGAAATGGAGAAGTGGTTAGGGAGGAAACCACAAAACAGCCTCTCAAACACTGAATCCAAAAAAGTACGAATATAATTGAAAAGAAACCCATGATTTGTTTCCCAGTGAAGTGTCAGTGCATCCTCATGTTCCTGCAGGACCCACACACGGACACTTGCAGTGAAGTTAATATGAGGGCTGGGCTGGAAGGTGACGGGCGCCAAAATGAGTGTAGGCTTTTTTCCCTTTACTTGAGGAGAAAGAGGGGAGGTAGGTGATCTTGATATGAAACTCTAGAGTCAAAGACATCAGTCCAGAGAAACAACCAAGCAGCATGTTGACAGTGGCAGGAATATTTGTGTACTGTGAGCTGAGCATGGGCTTGTCTCGCTGGCTGTTTTCAGGCTGGTTTAAATTGAATAAATGTGTAAGTAGAGTTTTACAGAGCTTTTGCTGAGGGAAGTTTGTGAGCAGAATGAGAAAGCTTGAAAATGTCTCTTGAATACATTTCTTGCATTTTTGTTAGATAGTTTTACGTTATTTTGTGTCACAACATAACAGAATTGATGTATTTTTATTTTACGCTCTCAGCAGAGAGTTGAAATTTAGTGATGATTGAAATATTTTAGTAGTAGCTGCCCAAAATTGTTTTAAAGAGAATTATTTAAATAGTGTGCCATTTTATTCCACTAAAACATGGCAGTAATGGCTATGTATATTTTGTAGACTGCACATGTAAATATAAACGTGAAAGAGAAACACAATATTCTAAAAGTGATAATCTTTGGGTGTATTTGTTGTCAGTCTGTATTGGAAAGCATACGTATTCTGCAGACTAGAAATCCTAGCATCTAGTCAAGTATACTGGTTAAGAAGCAAAGGACAGTGAAAGAGAAAAATAAGAAAACAAACTTGAATGAGAAAAAAGGTCTGGGGAAAGATAAGAAAGAGGTAACAGAGCTTTTTTTAAAAATTAATATTCAGAGTCAGGCAAAACAGTCAGTGAAAGAGCAGCATGGTATTCCCAGAAGGAATCAGGAGAAGTTCAGTTCTGCATATTGTACCTTTTTATATAATAGTCAAAGAACAGTCAAAGTAGATATTTACCATATATATATATTTAAAAATGATAGCTGGATCCTGCCACTTTGTTTGCACCAAGTGAACAGCTTTATTGAAGTTGCTTCTCACTGTCTCTGAGGTCTGTTTACATCAGCCCAGGAGAGTAAAACACCCCTTTGAATTTACTTAGATGCACTTTTAACACCCCCAAAGTGCTGGTAATAATAATTGGGGACCCACAAAAAATATGGGTGAGAGAAGCAGCCTTAGGTATGGTTTAAGCCAGAGGCTCTATACTTCTGCCTGGCAGAGAGTGTAAAATAGCACTGACAGGAATTCAGTGTCCAAGATGGGTGTTTGTGGATCTGCATGTCTCGAGGTCTCTAACTCTGAAAATGTCCCCAAGAGAGATTGTTGTCAAAGACTTCACATGGGGGAGTGTGTGAAGAGCAGACCTTGTTTCAGCAAGTCATCCTTTCCAGTTCAGGTCAATATTGGGACTTGCAGAAAAGTGTATTAAAAGTTACTGATCCTTTTTACTTGTAGACTTTTGAGTGAAAACTGAGGTAATTTACAAATTAATCTGATTCCTTGCATCCAGCTGTCCTCCTCAAAGAGAAGTAAATGGCTCTCACCACGAGGAGCTTTTGCCTTGCTCAGTGAAATGTGTCCATGTTGGAGGTACAGAAGCAATGTGCGGTCCTAATTTGAGCTTGTTCTTCCCCCTTGGAGGAAAGAACATAGGTGTCTTTTCCAGCGTGGAAGATTCGAAGACTACACATACGCACATGCATACACTGGGACCAAATGTAAGGCTCCAGTCTTTGCTCTATCAATGAATAGTCACACGCTGCTGATAATGGCACCATTTATTAATGCACAGTATAAATGAGAAGGGATATTGCTGGAGGAGAGGGCAGCAGCACTGCTGGAGGATGTTGTAGGCTGACGACTTCTGCCTAGAAGCCTCAGGGTGATGTGTGGTGTATTTTGCTGCTTTGAAAGACATTATAGTATCAGAGGAAGGGATGGAATTACTCTGAATGCAGGTTAAATAGATAAGTGCTCTCTTCCTTGCGAAGTGTAAGGTGTTGCACTTGGGCCG
>KL268916.1:0-11787 GCA_000699545.1 Podiceps cristatus | reverse complement strand
AGGAAAAAAAAAAAAAATCAAGAACTATACCAAGCAATATAAATTGGACAGATGCTGCTTGTTACAAATTTTTGGAGCAATTAAAAAAAGCAAGCAATACGAAGGCAAAGAGTCAGTCTAATAATCAGTAATAATCCTTGTATCTGACTGGACAGGAAGAACTTTTTCTTTGCTGTGAGGACAGTCAAGCAGTGGAGCTCTGGGAGATGTGCAAGCATCTCCATCCATGTAGGTTTGCAAGACCTGATTCTATAAAACCCTGAGCAACCTGGCCTAGCCCTGCTTTGAGCAGGAGGCTGGGCAGGACAAGCTGCCACGGTCCCTTCCAACCTGCATTGTGGCAAGATTCCAAGTCTCAGCAAGACCCACCTAGGTAGCCTCCTGTGACAAAGACGGGACTTTTTAAAAATTAAGATATCAAAAATATCGTGTCACATGGAAAACAGCGATGCTAAGACGACACCTTTGGATTTAAGACCAGGTTGATTGCAGAGAGAAGATTAAAGACCCTAAATAAGTACAAAGGGAGAAGTGTGAATGACAAGAGCATGACGGAGAAAAGTGAGAAGTACTTTACTTCTGTTCCTAAACTAACCATGCCTACTAGGGGCACCACACCAACACCTCAGCCACTGGCAGCCTAATCCCTTTTCGTTATAGTCTTTTGATTGCATCATGCAGGAGATGGACTGTGAGCTCACTGGGCTGTACAACCACTGGACAGCGTCTGCCCCAAGAGCAAGAAGGAAAAGGAATATTGGCAAAACCAAGGGGAGCATAAAGAAACAGGAGAAAGGAATTACTACTGTCCACCCAAAACATTCCAGTGACATCCAGAACAGCAATAGGTGCATTTATATATATAAAAAAACCAAAACAAAACGAAAAACAACACAGCTACCTACCGCCCTTTAACCTTGAGGAAATTTCTTGTTATTAATGGTTTTAGTCAATAAAGGCAGGATTACAAATTAACATAAATATTTGTCAGCCATTAAAAGAAAATGTTTCTTGCAATTTATAGGCAAAGTTTCTCAAATGATGCTGGTATTTTACAAAAAAAAAAAAAGTATTTTAAGTATTTTCAGAGAAATCTGATAAGCTGATGCAATAACAAGGTGCATTTTGTTCTTACTCTCTTCCCAGCAACTTAAACTTTATGTCAATTTCAAACAAATTAAATTGAAAGGCAAAGGAGTCCAAAATACTACCTGCCTGTGCTCTTATGAAAATCGGTGGTTAAGAGGTACACTAACTAGTGCCTGAACTAAAAGAGGCTGAAACATAAGCTCAGGCAATAGCTGACTGCCAAGCTGGCAAACACAACCTGCAAGCTCTACCCTGCAGCCCAGCGAACACTGTCCACCGCATCTCCCCTCTCGTTCACACAGAAGAAAGCTGGCACTTGCTGGGCACAGCATGCGGCAAAACAGCAACCAGAAAAATCAAAGGAAGGGAAAGGGTACAGAACATAAACCAAATCCCTCACTAGCTATATTGTACATGAAGTAAGGTCTGTAACTAGCTTTTGAGCAGCCTGAGCAGCAGAGTTGTTGCTTGCTGCGTAACACCAAAGCTTGCATTTCTCTTTTGTCTTTCAGTTATACATTGCTTCTCCTACGTTGCGCTTGAACATCCCAGGATGCAATGACTGTGGTGCCTTGTTTTCTTTCCTTAGTGTTCAGTATTAATTTTTTGTGCTTTTATGTCTCATCCAGAGAACAAGACACCATAGTTGGTTTTATTGGGTTTTTTTTAATCATTTACAGTGGGGTTTTTTTAATCATTTACAGAGAATTGAGATATTAGCATACATAGAATTGTATTAGAACAGCATCTGCGTGTTAGGTGAGACTTGGGGACAGGTGATTCTACTTGTATGTGTTTGATATTTCCCAATGAATTCACTTTACTTTGCACACCATTCATTTCCAAGCAGTTAAGACTTTTTTAAGGAATCCGGATTCCCGTCTGTCTCTGGGAGCAAAACATGGTCAACTTCAGAAGAATACAAAAAAACCCAAAGGATCCGGGGAAAATTTCTTTCAAACTTCAATAATATACCATGACACCCATTTAATTTTAGCTATTTCCAGAACAAATAGCTAATCCTTAAAAAAACAACTACTCATTCTCAGTAGTAGAAAATTTCATGGTTAAACATTGGTCAAGAGCATACTTGTTTAAAATCTGCAACCTTTAAAATTCAGTGTTCTTATGGTAAGAAAACAATCAACATCACTGGTCCTCTGATAATGACTTCTAAAACTTTCTCACCCAATCCACTTAAGCGAATGTAGTGACAGTTTTATTTCTTCTATTATCTGTCTTTTCTGCTACCTAAGGATATTAACTGAGTTACATTAACTGTAACAGCAACATAACCAGGTCATTAAAAACCAAACAACCACCACAGAAGTTCTCACAAACACAAAAGGTTACAAACCATCACTGAAGGGGAACAGAACTGATGCCATCTCTGGTTCTATAATGGTAGCAGAGCCCTTCCGAACGCACTCTATTCATTTACCTGAAGAACTATTCCAAGTCAGCCGTGAGACCACAATCTGCACACTACACCCTAGATAATGTACTCCACTGTCAAGTTATTTTCAAAGAGATCATTAGATACTTACCAAATGGTAAAAATTAATAAAAGCAACGTTATGACCGAATGTTATAAGTTTATGTGTAATACATATTTACATTAGTATATTAAACAATATGTAATTTCTATCTTATTATTTGTGTTAATATATTTTAAATATTTTTTTAATAGTTGTATTTTTTAAAGTTTATGTGTATATGCTGAATTCCAGGACATTCTCAATCTTATTATGGTCAATGTTGAAATAAACCCTTCACAACCAAACTATTTCTCAATGCCTTCTATTGCAGAATTGGCCAGCAGCACCTCTGACAAGACATGGAAAAAACCCTGTTCTGGCACATAACAGGTGCCAATGTCAGTTATACATATAACTTTAAACTGAATTTACCAATTCATTGATGTAAAGATTGAACCCCAAAAGGACCGCAATCCATTAAGTTGTATTTTGTGCTCAGATTCAACAATATGCTTTCATAACATTATCTTTTAAAATAAACATGAATTTATACAAAAAATAATTTAATTTTAAAATCTAAATTAAATTTAATTTTGGATACCTGGTAATTTGATAAAGCTCTCTAACAAATTCTCCCTGCAAGATATTCCCTGAACCTCAATTTGCACATGACTTGCAATCTTAAAAAAGAAAAAACCACCACAACCAAAGGATTCTGTAAAAAGTTTTATAACAAGAAAGTTGTTCCAGCTTGTTATTTTTCTTCAAGTCTTAATTGTGAAATTTCTTCTTCTTCCGATTCCTCTTCCCTGCTGCAAAAGCTGCTTTTTCACTCATGATCTCCTGATACTTCTTTTTATTATATCTGAACAAAATAGATAATTTACTTTTAAGCATGGTAAACCAAAGTTCAGGAAAAGAAAACATGGAAAGTACTCTACATATATAATTTGCCAAACTGAGTTTCTCTCATGCTTTTTTTCGAGTCAGATTTCTTTAATTTTGTACACTTATGCATAGGTAAAGGGGAAATCAACACTTGGATGAATGATAAATGCAGGTACATTTGTTTTGGAAGTAAATTTGATTGAAGAATCATTAATTTTGGCATAATCAGGGGGTTCTCCATTGCATGTGCAATCACATTTTGGACAGTTTGCTAAAACACTGCTACTGCTCATAGTGGAAAGACTCATCAATTTCGACAGTACTATGGACAAATTATACCCATTTTTATACTGCCTTCTCAGCAAATTCAAGGTAATCAACCTTACTCTACTCAAGACTGAAAACCGAGATGAGATTAACACTAAACAATGAACAGGATACACTTACAGAACATTAATTCCTAGCTCCTCTAATACAGATTCGTATGTACCAATTACCACAACATATCATTGGACACTGAGCAGTATTGAGGCTTATAATTGTGAGAGAGAAACCTGACAAATACCTGTATTAATGCTAAAGTATCTGGGTAAAGCCTTTAATTAGCCACAACATACATTAACTGATCGAATTTGAAAGATATTGTTAAAAATGACTTCTAAAAATCCCTTATAAATCAGGTCAAGACAGGAAACTAGTTAAGAAATAGCTATACTAACTTGCCTTCCAAACATTAATAATTATTTTACAATCCTGACATTAACCTTATAATCCCAAATCATGTACTACTACCAAGAAAATATGTCATTATGTGACAAAAGTAGTGCAGATTAGCATCATGCAATAACCAGTATCAAAATGGATCAACTAAGCAATCTACTCCAGAAATTGTAGGTACTTGGAAGAACATGATTGGATTAAGACTTCTAGCACAATTTTGATTCCTATGACAGATGGCAGCCTGACTTGCTTATAGAATGAAATCCCATCAACTTTCATAGCATTACAGTCAGCACTTTTCTATCAATTGCACCAAGAAAAATTAATCAGTCTCTAAACAACAAAAAAAAGTGCATGCATCGGCATAAATCACTCATTCAGAGCCCCTGTTGTTTTTGTGCAGACAAAAGCCTGTGCAGACGCTTATTTCAGAAGTGAACCAGAATAGGGCTGATTGTTATCTCTTCAACACTGACATTATTTTAAGAGTGACTGCCAACAGCGATGACATGAGTTGGATAAAACCCTTTTATGAAGATAAAAAAATATGCTGTCTCAGTCTAATTATCCCCTGTCCCTTAGATCTTCTCAATGGCAGTGCTGTTGAAGTGCTAGAACAGACTAAAAAGTTTTCTTTGAAGTATTAAAAAACCCATATAAGTGGGACAAAACCAACAAAAAAATTATATAGTTAAAAATACTCCTCTCTTATGTAGGTTATTAGAATTACAAAACAATTTTAAAATACCTTCTAAACTCCGAATCCGCAAGCAGCTCTTCAACTATTGTTCTCTTCCTTTGTTTCTTAGGGATTCGACTATGGTAAAAGTCTATGGGAGAATCAACCACAGTTCCAACCTAGAAAACAGAAATGAAAACATTCTTACTGTACAGCAAGATGTTGATTATTTTGCCTTTTTTCTTTTCTTTTTTTTTTTTTTAAGTTCCCTAGTGAAAAATGTAGACACCTACAGAGATCAGAATATCTTATGAAAGTGCAAAATATCAAAAGAATTAAGCAATGTTTTGTATGCAAAGTCACCTTTTGCCTCATTGTTTAGTGCACAGAAGAGGGCCTGAGCTTTAAGACTGTACAGTTTTCAACACTGGACTGCTGCATCAATGCTTGTATTCATGAAATAAATCCATTTCTTAACTTGTATATTTTCACAACTAAATATTTTCACAAGGAGAGAAAGGAAACCCTTATGACCCCCTTAGCTCTCTCCTATCTATCATTATGGCAGTTTTGCTAGATGGCTACACACCAGTTAATCCAGCTCTAATACAGGGCTTCATCCTGGAATGCATCACATTTTTTCCCAACCAGCATGTTAGCCAGTTCTGATGATTCAGGAGATACATGAAGTACGTTTCATGTAGTGAAAACAGACCTGCACAGATCTCATTATGTGGAACACATCCATCTAAGTTTTTCTATGCCCAGAAACTTTAAAACACAGAACAAGGCCCACCCTTTAGAATGAAGTGGTAATATCTTGAGAAATTAAAACAATTTCCTCAAACATGCTAACTATTCAAATAGCCAGTAAGTAGACAGAAGCCTATTTCTATAGTTTCTGCAGTAATTATTTTCTTCTGCAAACCACTTCAAAGCTGAGAGCTACAGCAGCAGAAATTCTGCCTGATCAAAAAGCTAGCTGACTCTTTTGAAACTGCATTAGCTAGTAAGAAAATAAATGCTAATTATCTTCTACACATTTGTTAAAAAAGGCTAATACTTTAAAAAAAAACAGTGAAAATCTAGTCCACTGAGGGTTCAGAATAAGGATTAAGTCAGATGTTTGTTCAGTACTATGAGATCAGATGAAATTAAAAACCTACAGCATACACACATATGTAATACAGAGTTAAGCAGCTGTAAACTGCAGGAAAGTAATAAAAATACTTTAATAATTAAGCTATGAAATTAAATCAACAGAGAGGCTACCCATAAAGAGGCAGGGAAAGAACAGCTGTTCAAAACTTCAGCAGTATAATGCCACCTTCTGCTGCTTCCTTACCTGGAAGTACTTGGGTAGACCATCTCTATCATTCTTTTTATAAAAACGCTTAGGGTCCAACGAAGCTCTCATCTTCAAAACTTTAAGATCATTTTTCAGTTCACTTGTCATTTCTGGGGCTTTCATACCAAACCAGCCATCACCCGTTGTTTTCTCTCGCTCTGCCTAGGATGCAATATCAAGATTAATAAATTTGTGTTTGGGAACTAGGACAGGGTAAAGCAGCAAGCTCTCCCCTCCAAAAGATGGATAAAGCATTTAGAACATAATTCTGTACCTTTAAAAAGTGTATTTTATGACCCTCATAATAAGAAGGTCATCTGCTCTGTATTAATGACAGATTCGTACCATCGGACAGATCTGTACCATCTTTCATTTCACTGTCCTGGTGACTAAAAGGATGGCTTTTCACAGGATGGCTCAAGGAAGACACTAAATTGCAGTTTATCACCCCACTTCCAGCAAGGCCTGTTTGCGCACACAGTCCCAGCACAGGGCTTTCTACCAAAATGTGTTTTGTTATTTAAGGCATTATCAGCTCTTCACTTACCCTGCGCTGTTTCTTCAGCTGGTGAAGCGATACCCTGAAGGGTGGGACACATTCCTTTTTTTCAAAATCTGGAGTTATTATACTGTTCTGCAAGAGCTGTAAGATTTTTTTTAAAAAAAAATGTTAGACAATCATCTCGGCGATACAAATGTTACTGTTTCACTGTATTTACAGAACCTACTACAGGAATCACTCAGAATCTAGGCAAGCATTAGAATGCAAAACCTGAGCTTCTTTGAACCACAATGAAAGTAGTGGGGATCTTCAAAACAGAACCCTGGCCAACAGCAGAAAGTAGCTGACTAGCTCTGGAAGTGGTGAGACAGCAAATGCTCTAGAATAAAGCGGGCTAGCATGGATGAACCTAAGAAAACAGTCTCAATGAAAATAACACATTCCCTTCATCTCAAAGGGTGCTTCTGAAATACAACTAGTAATTCTGTATTAGACAATTACAGATATTTATTTACTGAAATTCACTCTTGCTGTGGCAGTGAGGGATATGGTTTAGTGGTGGACTTGGCAGTGCTAGGTTAACAGTTGGACTCAATGATCTCATTAGTCTTTTCCAACCTAAATGAGTCTATGATTCTATAAATACCTTGTTAGCAAATCTTCAGCTCGTGTACCATTAGGCAAAACCATTAAAACCAAATGTAAATTCACACTTTGGCCAAAAGGTATGGAAGTCCTCAGCAAACCGTAAAACGGGATACTTCTTTAAAAACAAGTAAACTAACTGTACTGAATTAACATCGTTGTGTTACTGTAGTCACAGGTAACTGCATAAATGTAAACACATTACCTGGTCCTTCTTTTTCCCCTTCAGTTGTTTAGTTACACTCAATTTAGGCTTCTGTTTTTTTGCATCAAAACTAATATATAAACCTCCAAGCTTCTTGATATTCAAACCAGGGTCTATGCTGCTGGAAAGATGTAAACTAAAAGAGAAACAGTTAATTATTAGAATATTGTAACAAGCATGCAGCTAAACCTTCTACTGTCCTCTGAGAAACAAAAAAAATATTTTTCTTATTCTTCCCACTTGGGTTTAGTTCTGCAATGATTTTAAGTCTTGGTATCTAGAAGAAATACATAATTTAGAGGTGACAGAAGATGGGGCAGCAGGTAAATCATGACATTATATGAAGTGAGAGTTTATTAAAGAACAATACCAGTGGAATCACTTCCACAAATCTTTCATATTAACCCTAATGCTGTATTCTTATCTTAGATATTACTATCTTCTATAAAATTGAATTCTTAATTTGCTTAACCTTGCCAGAACTCATGAACAGCATCCTTCTATACACTGAGAAGTTTGCTGGCTAAAGAAAAAAAAAACCAAACCCCCCCCCAAAAACCAACAACAAACACCCCCACAAAAACCCACAAAAGCACAAACATATGGGTGGCAAAAATACTTCTAACTCTTGTTGGAAAGTATGAAGCAGTTAGAATTCACTGTAGGAATGTTTAAGTCCTTGTCTGTGTAACAGTACTATGAATAACACTCGTAAACATTTCAAAGCTGGTATGTTTCACATTTTTTTTCATTATTTCATTCAGGCAGCCAACAGAATGTATCTGCAAACAATGTATGTTGGCCAACTCAAAAGGAGGTTTTTAAGGACAAAAATGCTTAAAAGCTATAAAGTGTTACAGAGAAATGTGGTAGTATCTAAAGAGGTACAACAGGTATTTATTGTAGTTTGAATGCTTATTAATACAAGCCCTTTACAACTTTCTGTTAAACTGTGACTCGTCTTCTATAATGTCTCTACACTGAATGCTTGACGAAGTTTTTGTAAGACTTCTGGCCTACTTGAAAGTTTTAGAAGAATGCAACTTATTTTTCCAACCCAGAGTATTACGCTTTAAACACAGGAAGCATATAAAGGGTTTTTGGCAGGAGCTGGACTACAGCAGCTCAAGAGGTCCCATCCAACCTAAATTATTCTGTAATTCTATGCTGGGTTGATTTCACTTGAAGTGTCACCATCCCATAGCACAACAATAACTGAAAACATAAAAGTATATGCGACTGTTCAGGATTGAAAAGCACAACCTAAGTAAGCAATGTGTAAAGAATTTACTGGAGTTTTTGCTATTTATATCCAATCTGAAAAATCAACTTAAGAAAACGGTGACCTGAATAAGCAAATAAGTCAGCCTGACCAGTTTAACCCAGTTTCACATTTTGTTTTTTAAGCTGAACACATACAAGGCCTCCAGACAGTTAAATATTTCAGAGTTCTGTTCTGCTATATACAAAACTGAAACCAAACCCCAAACCTTGAATTTATGGACCATATTTGTATTTTATATGTGCAACCTCACTTTCCATGTCAATGACTTATGTGATGAGACTACTCCCTCAGTTTATTCCACATCATTTAGCATTTAATGTACATATCCTATGCATATGCTTGAATGAAATGCAGATTCTTTACTTATTCCCAGAAAGACACTTACATGTCAATCTTGTTTTTCAACACATCATCATCTTCATCTTTCTCATCTTCATCTATCAATTCCTCTTCAGCCTCTTCCAGATCTGAGGACTCTTCACCTTTTTCACTTCCTTCATGCTTACTTTCAGCATCACTATCTTGCTCTACTTGATCTAGATAATACTTTTGGTCGGAACTCATGCCAGGCTCAGTATCAATTACAAAAAGCCCTTCAGCATGCAGTGAATTGTTTTTTGAAGATTTGTGGAGGGAAGGAGTCCTCTCATCTGCCTCTTCATGACACAGATTCTCTTCAACTGTATCTATGTCTGCCACATCACTATTTTCAGATTCATCACTTTCATCTTTGCTCAGAAATAATGCAACAGAATCGTTTCCACTGCTTGATCTTTCACTGCTGTGGCATACGGATCCAGCACATTCTCCTGTCTGGTCTTCACCACAGTCTATGCCGATTTCAAGCATCTTGCATCTACGAACACTACCAGTTCTTTCTGCAACAGCTACGTCCTTTTGCTGGCTGCTCACTGCACTAGATTGGTCACCCTTTCTTAATTTACCAGCATGGGTGAAAGACTGCTGTGTGTCTGCCTCAGCATCTGTTCTTTTGCATTCCAGATTTTTTTTCCTTTTATTTGGTGTTATTTGCCCTTGGGATTCTAAAAATTGTTTGGGACTCATGCAGTCCGTCAAAGAAAGATCCATACATGCTAATTTCCCCTCTCTCACGGGTATTTTACTGTGTTGTTCTTGTACTTGGCCACATGCTTCCCCTGAATCATCTACTCCAACAGTCTCTGTACTTTTTATTGCTTTTTTCCCAGGCGATTCAGTACTGCTTTGTTTCATTTTGGTAAGACTGCTGGGTGTTGTATCATTCAAAAACTCTTCCTTCACGTCTTCACTCTGGGTTGCATTGGCAGATTTGGAAGAACAATTGCTTTCAGGTGATTTGCGTTTTTCATTATCCTCAGTGACAGAGGAAGCATCTTGTGTGTCAGAGACAAGTTCTGCAGCAGGTCTAGAATCAGAAATCATTACTGGGTCAGCCTTAACGGTGTCCTCAATTAAATTCTCCTCTTCTGAAACAATTCTGTTTCCTTTCTCAGTCTGCTTAGTATTTTCTGTTTGTGATTTCATTTGCATACTCCTAGTAATTCGTTTAGTAGCGGTGGGCAGTTCCATACGAGAACTGAAACCGCATGACTCTGCATCAGAAGCATCTTCACTCTGGGCTTCACGAACTGTATCTGGTTGCAATTTCTTTTTGCTTTGCCTGCTTCTTGTATTTCTGGTAACATTAGGCATCCCAACACCAGAAACAGCAGAGGAACAAGACTCAGCTTCAGAGACATCATCTTCATCCAGAATCCTGCTTAAGTTATTTTGAAAAGCTGTCTTGTCATGTCTTTTTCTGTCAGGAGAATCCAGTTGACAAGGAACTACAATTTGTCGTCGTCTTGTTACTCTGACAAACAAAGGTGTCTGAAGACCAGATACAGCAGAACAGTTTGATTCTGTTTCTGACACATCCCCATCAGCTTGTGGTTCAGCAACTGATTGTTCTGAATGAACAGTTGTGCTCTCATTTCTAGTAATTTGCATCTCTATGTTATCACTGACATCTGATTTTGTTTCTGCATATTCGAGCTCTTCAAACTGAGATTCCTGAATTACCTCTGGCTTATGAATTGATTTAGTTCTTCTTCTAGTCATCCTCACAGACACAGGAGTACCAATTTCAGCAGATGCCATCTAGAAAGGGAGTTTTAAAAAGTATGCTATTGACAGATAAAACAACCCCACAAAAAGGATGCTATACATATCACTAACAATCTGTTTAAACAAATCTACTCAAGCTGACAACATACACACAACATACACATCTCTCTGTGTAGCCTTATTTATGTGGAAGAAGCGTTAACAAACCACCTCTTACTTATCTGTTTGTCTACTCCCTTTTGGTCAAGGCAGGAGAAGAAATAAACATATCCCTTGAGAAATATAAACAAACACATTAAGAAATATAAACAAGTATCTTCTGACTCTAAAACATTTTGGCAAGCTGTCACTGGAAGCAAACCCGATAGTGATGTTCAGAAACATCAAAAGATTTGCTCAACTCTAAAACACTGAAGCCTAGCAGCTGGCAGAACGTGCCCCAAAATGGCTTCCATAACCATTTTTAGGAGCAGGCTGGCCTCACAGCAACCACAACACTGGGTATAATCCGCTTCTCCAACGATGCGTGTAAGTTACCTGGAAGGCAATTCAAAATTTTGGAAAGAAACAGTCCTGCGCAGCAGCGGGAGCTTCCCAGAACACAGAACAACGCTGGATTACATGAGCCACGCTACCCAAACGATCGGTATTTACGTGAGCGCTTGCACGTCTCGAGGAAAAGCCACGGGGAAACGCTAAAGTAACTGCAGTGCAAAGGAAAAATACCACCCCCCGCCCGCCCCCCACCTAACCTTTAGCTTGCAGCATCAAACGGCTCAGCAACCTACAACGGCTGCGAGCCCCGCGGCGGGAGGCGGTGGCAGGGCCAACCCGGGGGCACC
>JMFS01056671.1:0-17872 GCA_000699545.1 Podiceps cristatus | reverse complement strand
ATACCATGTAGCATTTTCACATGTCTTTGTTCAATGTTTTAGTTAATTAAAATATGTTTTCCAGACATTGATGTAAAAAGTCTTTTTAAAATTTACACAATCCACTTGCTAAACTATTATATTAAATTTATGGATAGTAGAATATTAAAAGGTAATTTTATATATCTGTATGTTTTTGATGTAAAGGAGCAGCATTTGGATGAACGAGATTTGCGGAGATTTCAGTTGAAAATCGCTGAACTGAATGCTGTAATAAGGAAACTGGAAGACAGAAATACTCTCTTAGCAGATGAAAGAAATGAACTGGTAAATTAATTAGTAGTAACACAGATGGTGACTGGGAGGGCATCTTTACGGTAAAAGATTTAATACTGGAAAGTCAGTGTTATAAATAATTCACAAATTAGTCCTGGTTGGCCTCAATCAATTATATCTAAATATAACAGATTTCTATAGAAATTCACTTTGTGACCATAAAAGGCATAGATGGAATCTCTCTTGTTCCAGAAAAACAAAACTTTATAAATGTATTTTGAGGTCATTGTAATCAAATTGACTTGTAGCTTGCCTGTGGTACTGTGTAACAATGTTGTGTAAAACATGCATAATCTATGCACTTAAATTACTGCATTAATCTTTTTGAAATTTGACATTGTTTTTGTGACATACTTATGCTAGCTAGGAGTTAAAAAAGCTTTCTTGTGCTGGAGATGAAAACTGCCATTTCTCAAGGGAAATCTCTTAAGTAGGCGAAATTATCCTAGGAGAGTGATAGTAACTTACAAAAGAAAGGATATGACAAGAATTTTAAGAATGAATTTTATTAGCCTGCATCACTACTTAATTGCTTTTACTGAGATTAACAGTAAGACTCCCCTTCACAATGGGAGGTGAGTTTTAACAATAAGAATTTTTACACGTCCTCTTATAATGCCCTATTTCTAGTGCCAGAGGGAAAGGGTTTTCATTCTAATCAGACAGAAATTTTTCTTCATGCAATTTATGTATCTGATTCTAAAATAATGTTGTTATGTATGGTAAGGGCAGAAGGGGAGGGCACTCTTGCCACATATCAGTCCTATAGTATTGACATCTTCCTCTGCTTTGTCAGACTTAGCTCTTCATGTTGCAGATGAAAAGGCTTTGATTTATGACGCAAGGACTTAATTTAGTTATGACATCTCAATGATTATCAGAAGAGCTAATTTTTGAAATTTTCTTGTCCAATATCTTGGCTGAATCTAGATTAGTGAAGTCAATTGAACAATGCTAAACTAAAATTGGATGATTTGAGAACATAATCCTGTCTTTTTCTTAAAACGTTTCCTCTTTAGATAGCCTAAATTGCCCTTTCATATGACAAAATTGATTCCTCATTAACATTTTCAGTTTCTTGGGTAAGAAAACATGCATTTTAGCCTGGATACAGTTCTCCATTTTTTTCCTACTTTGCCTAGGTGCTGAGTGTTTGTTATTTTGGGGTTTTTTTTCCTCACTTTTACTGCTACAGTTGCTTTTCTCTGCTCTATACTCTCCAGAACATCTTTCTTTTTTTTTTTTTTTTTTTTTTTTTTCCCCAAGATTCCATTATATAAAGACGAGATAAGTCAGCCTCCTAATCCTTTCTGTGGACATAAGTCATTCAAAACATCCCTGAAGAATGCTGAAGTACTGTAACATCTATCCTTCAGTGTCCCTGTAGATGGAGGGCATGTATGACTCAGTCAAGTGCTCTTCTTGATGCTTGACCTAGAGGCATGAGAAATATATTTTGGAAAAGATATAGAGAAGGTTTTGTCATGTTGTGAGACAATATTACATAAACCCAGTAATAGCAGTAAGCTCGTGTGATAAAGCACTGTGGAAAATAATTTTCTTCTGAGAATGAAACAGAAAACCCAATACTCAGTGAAATTATCTCAGGAGAAGGATTATCTTTTCCTCATTTTCAGTTAAAACTCAGTAAATTGAAAAATATTTTCATCATAAAAATAGATTTTTTACAAACAAAACAGCTCAAGGATTAATGAATAAAAAGAGTGAAATATTGAATACACATAAATGCAAGAAATGGCAGTAATTTGCTTCACATAATTATCTAACATCATAAAACCACAGGAACAAAATTGAGCAGCTTGAAAATGTCAGCAGAATGCTGAGATTGAATCTGTGCCGTCTGGCTGACTTGCTCATTGCTCTAATTGCACATTAGGTATAGGGTTTTTAAAGTAGAGTAGGAAGAGTTTACCCCTGCTAAGGAACAGTTTAAAAAAAACTACCCTAGAGACCTAGTTGTTCACAAGAAGCTTATATACAATGAGGTTAGTTTATCAAGAAATCATTGTTATGGATCATCGTAAGTGTTTTCCAAGAGCAAAATCCAGTGAGCAGATCTAATGTTTTTGTAGACTCTACAAAAATGCTATTTCTTATTTGTTTGGAACCCTGTAGTTCTTAGTTGAGCAGTAGTCTGCATCAGATGCCACTTAACAAAAGAACTAAACTTTCTGAATGAAGAAGGAAGGCAAGTGAAAACACACATATTTCTACTTTTCTACAACTATAAAGCACATCTAACTCTGTTCCTTTGCTATTTGCAGCTGAAACGTTCTCGGGAGACAGAAAGTCAGCTGAAGCCTTTGGTAGAAAAAAATAAGAGGATGAGCAAAAAAAATGATGATATGATGCAATGTATCCAGAGAATGGAAGAGAAAATAAAAAATCTATCAAGGGAAAATGTAGAATTGGTAAGTAATCATCTCTGACATCGTGTTATAAAAACACATTGCACGCAGTTACTTTTGAGGTGGAAGTGCTTATGAGGCTTTTTACTCTAATACAGACATTTCAGAGTCTTAAATTCAGCCAATGTAACAGAATATTCATATTCTAAATTCAGAGTGGCATGTGTTTTGTGTTGTGTCTATTCATGCTGATTAAGGGAAAGAATCACAGATACATAAGATGTGTTTGGAGGCTATAAAAATGTATGACTAAAAATCAGCTTTAATAAATGCTAATAATTTAATTTTGAGTGCATGTGACAAAGGCTCTACTATGTTAGATCATTGAGTTCACTTGTCTGCTACTTTTGTCCCAGACTATGTTCTTTGATTCTGTTTTAAAATATCTTATGAGACATACAGAATGTGTAATTTTTTTTTTTTTTGGTTAGAAGAGGCCTTATGTTATAGTGGAGTATGCACTGATGAGTCTGAAGAATTCTTAATTACTACATCACACATGAGAATTTTCTGAGTGAGTAAGACACTTTAAAATGTTCTTTATGCTTTTTTTTAAAAAAAGATTTTATTTTCATTTTTGTAGAAAGAGAAGTTATCTGCACAACCAGCGCTGAAGAGGCACACATCTTTGAATGATCTAAGCAGCACACGAGAGGAACAAGAAATTGAATTCCTTAGACTGCAAGTCAAAGAACAGCAGCATGTTATTGATGATCTCACAGTGGTAATGCTTATGACTGGTATACACACGTGCATGCACACACATCTATAGGTCAGCTAAAGATTTGAGAGCAGTATTTTATTTCCAGTTGTAGTGATACAGAAATAGTTTGTTGGCATTGAAGGGTTCGTGTTATTTCTCAGGTAGTGAATTAATTTCTTTGAAATGTGTATGAATCTCTGTATTATAAAATATTTACCTGTTATGAGCTGCTTGTGAAAAGAAGTGCATTGGAACTTGAGGAACTTGAAGGAAAGAGCACGTTTCAAACCTTAATGACTGAAGCGTGCTGCGTGTAGAGCCTGGTGCAAACCCAACCACTTCCCTGATCTAGAAGTTCTCCTAAAAGAAAGGCACATGCAGGATGGCATTCATTTCATGTAACTAAGCATCTCAAACTGAGCTGGCCACACTAGCTGTCTTTATAACAAGTGGCAAGAAATATGCATGATTCATCCAAACGAAGGTAGCAGCATAGTTTAAGATTAGAATTGCCCAGCTGCTACCCTTTGACTGTGAAGGCTGCTTAAGGTGATGCTCGTAGATGTTTGTGCTATTTGATCAGGGCTCTTTTGAGTTGTATAAGAGTCGTCTAGTGCTATTTAGTGCAATGTATGATACACCCATCTGGTTCTGGTGGAAATGACGTACCATATCTGAGAGACACCTGCCCTTCTAGAGCAGCATCTGGACTCAGGCAGACTATTCTAGAGCATCTCAAATGGCACTACTGACTGTTACAAAATGAGATAATGAATTTAAGATCATTCTGTGTAAATAAAAAATTAAACAATTGGATACAACATTGAAAATAAAAATAGAAGATCCAAAAAGATAAAAGACGATGTGTTACTGGTCTGTCTGGAACTTTGTCTCCATTCTTGGCAGTTCCCCTGAGATTTTGACCCAGGATGTCTCTCTATTATCAGTGCCAAAGACTGATGCTTGCACGCATTCATTCTCCAGTGTCACGGTGTTACAAACAGTAGGATGTTACTCAGACACTATGATGTAGGGTCTGATTTACAGAGCAATGCTGCTTTACCTTCCAAATACAACTGCACAGGCAGGGACTATGACACGATATTAAATACTCAGTATATGGCAGATACAACCTCACTTATATTTCAGTGTAAAGTGAGTATGAAAGGACTCTTTTTACTGTCGCAGCCAGTAATATGAGGAAATATATTGTATCCTGACTTTGGTCAACTAGTATTAACTTGTGTTTAGTGTGAAAGTAAAATAAAATATTTCAAAATCTGGTTTCATTTTTGCTTTTTTTCCTATTTACAGATACTTTTTCACTTGCAGAAATAAGTTAAATTGTTAACTAGGAGCTCTGCATTTCCGTTGTGCTTTTCAGCTACCTTTTCTGGCTTAAGCCACACCTCTACAGAGTACAAATGTATCATAATTATCAAGAATGACCCACATGTCACATACCTGAATAATACAAAAATCATCAGCTTACTTCCAGCTGAGACCAACATGACACACAGAAATAGGAATGATAGTCTTAGGCAATAGGGTTGTCTGAATTGATTAACATTGTCGCTTGTAGGGTCTCTTTGATGCTGTTGAAGCTGTATAAACTTGAGTTCTCCCACATTTCCACTTTTCTGTTCTTAAAAGGAAAGCAAGGAAAGCTGTCAAGATGAACTCAGATGATTGCAAAAGATGCTAGTGATTCAGCAAATGGTGTTTTTTAATTGCCATTATTATTGTTCTGGTATCTCGATGTATTATTGAGACAGTAAATTAAGAAATTAAGCAGTCTTCTTACAAACAAGATAAGGAACAGGAAGGAGTGGCGGATTTTAGAGGTGGTTGTTCATTCTGCACTGAAGTGAGAGGGAAGCCCAACTGTTTGGACACCTCTTGGGATGCAGGAGACCCAGGTTAAAGCAGGGACTGTACCTTAATGAGGTACCTGAGGAGGGAGCATTTCTCTCCAACACTGTCAAAAATTCAACTTTGTGGTTTCAGCTTTAGCTTAATGTATTGTATTATTCTGCAGCTTGAAATATCTGCTCTATTTGACCTTGGCATTACTTGTCCTTATTTTGAAAACCACATGTACCACATGTATCTGCTCTATTTGACCTTGGCATTACTTTTCCTTATTTTGAAAACCACATGTATTAAAGGCGCTGTATGAGCTGTGCTTTTCTGCATTATATTTATTTTCCAAAACTTTGTTCCTGGAACAATGTGCTGATAAAGATGAATATTTTTCTCGTGATTTCCACTGGGAGCTCCCTATTTGTCCAGTTTCTGAACTGAGTATAAAGCAAATAACTCTGAATAGAGTAATACCATGCAGTGAGCAATAACTGCTAGAGAAGCATTTGGAACTGCTGTCGTTCTTTTAACAATAGAGGTGCTGCAAACAAAGATGCAGAGCTAAGGAAAGTATTAGGAAAAAGGCAAAGAGATAGATCACCTGCCTCTTGTGTGGTTGGGGTTGGTTTTGCTTGCATTTTTTACCTTCTCTTCTCCTTTGAAATTCAAGGCAGTATTCATGGACTTAAACATTCATAAAGCATCCATTTTTCCAGTTAAAACCTCCTCCTGTTATGATACAGTGAATTGTGATCCTGTTCCAAAGCCATGGTAGAAAAAAGACACCGACAAAAGTTGACACAAACTGAGTGCCTTTGGATTTGAGACTTTTGCCCCACAAGGTTAAGTCACATGCAACACTACATCTGCATATGCATACTTGTCTGTCGGAGTATGCCGGATGGAATGACTTGTAATTAGTAAGGCTGGACTCCTTCGTGAAGGAGGTTTGGCTACCAACCTGCTTCTTCAGGATGGTTGAACACTGGAGTGAGAATGTGAATTTTGTTTCCATAGTGAGCTTCTTGGTAAAAGAGTGAAAAGAACTGTCAGAAATCCATGCCCATTATTTAACAAAGCCTTTTCTTGCCAACTTCCCATCAAGTGTGTAAAATATATGGCTGAAGGTTTGTTTGCTAAAGGGGTAAAGCTGCACTACAGTGTGGTGTTATATCAACATGGTGTTATTCAAAAGGATAAAGAAGTTGTCTTTATGTTAGCTTTACCATAGGCTTTAAGAAAATTTATTGATACTTCTTTATGTTAGACAGATCTAAATATATTTTAAAAGAAAACTATACCAAAATGTTGTCTTTCCTTCTAGGAAAGGGAACGGTTATTGCGGTCTAAAAAACAGAAGAGGAAAAGTTTGAAGCCTCCAAAGGTGAGCAAACCTTTGGTTTTCTGTGTGTTTCTGTTATTTTGAACAATGCTTGTTTCAAATACTACCTGAAATTAAAGCTCCACTTAAATGAATGTTAAAATTTCATACAATTCTCCTGTTTTCTCTGGTGAGAGCTTATTAACTTTTTCTTAGGCTAAGTCAGGAGCTGCAAGTTGTGTACTGCACGTAAGTGTTGTTGTTCTGGGTTTTGTTTTAAATAAACAATATAATTAAGCTTCTAGCCTTTGCGGCCTAAATATTCAACTGGCTTGAGGCCTAAATGATGTAATGACTTGAAACAACTGACATTTCAGAGGGCAAATACTCAGTCCCTTTTAAAGAAAATACATACTTTAAACTACTTGCGATTAAGCAGTAACTTGGTACAACTGAAACCCTTTACTCATACTAGGGATGTTACTGAAATGATATTTCTGTATGTGATACATAAATAGAAAATGCTAAGTGTTTTTCTCTAGTAACTGTTTTGCTCTAGAATGCAAAGTACAAGAGAAAACTTTTGATTGTAGAAAGAAAAAAGTTTTGCTTTTGTAGCATGTGCTTAAAGTAACTAATTTTGCTGAAGAATGTTTTTTGTGAAGTTGAACATTAGCAGCCTGGAGCGTGTGAGGTGAGGAGAATGGGGCGAGAGGGAGAAAATGGCAGTGAAGAGTGGAGAGATGATTATCATCCATATGGTAGCTTAAGATACATTCTGTTGTAAATGGGTGTTTGTGTCACCATGTGCTGCGTGGTGCATTCCCGGTGACCTCCAGGTGTTACTGCTCTGCCTTCTGAAACACCTGTACGCAGAAAGGTTTATCCTTTGGGGTTCTCTGGTTCAGTGGCAATTTCTTCAAATTATCCTTCTAATTATGATGTGTCTTTTACATATGAAGCAAGAAAAATTCAGAAGTAACAAATCTTGCATACATTTTTCTGTTATGTAATGGAAGGCTGATAGACATGAAATATATTTACAGTAACCCTGAACCATTCTTTCTTGCTCTAATATACCTGAAAGTTTGTGTGTTGAGAGCGAGTTTAAAAATAGGACATAAAATTAAATATATATATGTGTGTAACTGATACTGTGATTTTTATAGTTCTCTCTAATTATTAGCGCTTATCCTATTTTAAATTGATTGTGTAAGATCTTTTGCTAAATTGTAAAGTTTCTAATGAAACAAAACTAATTAATTTTTTAGGAGTTGATAACCAGTGATGCTAATTTATATAGGCTGAAAACTTCTATAATTATTCATTTATGACTTAAAAATATTCTGTCTTAATAGAACTTCAGCTGACAGACTCTAAACCCTTTGCTTTTACCCATTTTTTCTCGAGCAAGTGGCTTCTTTTGTGGTATCTTCTTCCCTATTGACCAAAGCAAGAGTTGAACAACATGAGGGTTAGAGAAAATGTTCATAATACCATAAAAAAGTTTGTGGCAGTGCTATTCTTCATGTGGTAAGAGTACTACAATTGGGGAACTTCTGCAGAGATTACTGCAAGAATTGTGTGCATAAGAGCAGCAGACTTAGTAGGGATTTGCTTCTTATTGATGATATGATAGATACATCAGAAAATAAATTAATTGGTAGCAGACATAACTCCAACTAGTTATTCTATCCTCTGTCCATTAGCTCTTTGGTGCCCTTATGAATTTTGCTGTTTGAAATTTTATTTGATGCTGTCTTCTCAAAGGAAAAGCAGGACTGTAAAACAAAAAACAAGTGAAAGAGAGAAAGTTGTGAGAGAAGAGTGAATGGGATTGTATATACTATATTAGTTATACTTTATATACTATACTAGTTATTCTATAACTATATAATGTACTTTCTAAATGAGCTAATTCCTTAAGGAAGGAAATAAGGCATCAATAATATATTTATTAGTGTGCTGTATTACCTGCCATCATACCAACCTGTAGGCTATTCACACGTTGCCTACCAAGCAGTGTTGACTTGGAGTTTAAACGCTGTTGATGTTAGCTTCTAAAAATCCAGTCCTGACATACAGACTGGTTTCCTTCCAGGTCACCTGTGTGGCCCTGTGAGGATCAAAATCCACAAAGGAAGCTGTGTTTCCCACAGTTTTCCAGTTGCTTTTATTTAAACAATCAATGTAGAGTGGGCTGCTTACCCGGATGAGCAGTTAGGATTGTACCATCTTCTTCCACTCCATTTTTACAGCCTATCTGTAAAATCAGATGAAAACAGTAGAATTCATCTGACCCAGCATTGCAAATGCTTGGTTGGATGTCATTAACAGAGGTGAGTGTTATGATTTAATCCCAAATGGTAACCGGACCATGCAACTGCTCTCTCACCCCTCCCCTCTATGATGGAGTGAGGAGGAGAAATGGAGAGAAAGAGCTCATGGGTTGAGATAAAACCACTTTACCAAGACAGTAAAGGAAAAGATAAAAGTATATTAATAATAATAATGGTGTAAAAGGATAATAGATTACATAAAATCAACAATGCACAATTTTTCACCACCCGAGGACTGATACAGCCTGTCCCAAGCAGCAGTCAGGGAGCAGGGATATTCCCCCGCAGCCACCCCAGAACAGCAAGTTCCAGAGAGAGCAAGTGAGGGAACAGACAGATGAACAAACAGACCTGAATGAAATAAAACAAGAATAAGGTAACAAGAAGGGAACATGAACAGAGCACGAACCGAACAAGGAACCAGAGCGCAGGGGCAATGGCCGACCCTCCCTCACCCCGGCCATGCCGTCTATGGCATGGAACACTCTCTCTGGCCAGTTCAGATCAACTCTTCTGGCCGTGCCCCTCCCAAGTGTTTGCACCTGCACATCAGCAAAGCTGGGAAACTGCAAAATGTCCTTGATTGTTTAGCAGCAACAAATCACAGCAGCAGCGTGCTGTCACCATGTTTCACATACCAACTCCAAAACACAGGAGCTGCTGAAGACAAAACTAGCTCTGTCCTGGCTGAAACCAGGACAGTGAGATATAGACATCTCACTCTGGTCAAAGTGATAACATTAAGTGCTGATCGTTCTCCTCTGGAAGCAGATATCTAAATAGGTCATATGAATTGTGTCCTAAAATTGCCTATTTCTCTCCATGGACTATAAAGGCACTATACATGGGCTATAAACCCTTGCTTTATATATAGACATGTACAGTGCAAGTGTATTTTTGTCTGTCATCTGTGCAAGATTTTTATATCATACAGATGATAACCTAGATTTAATAGCAGAAAAAAATATGGGTGTATCTGTCCTAACCAACCACTTGGAAGGAGAAATTACTGACATAAATCTTCAGCTTTGCTTTTCTAAGATTTGTTAAATGTAAACTTAGCATTAACACAGTGAATTATCAAGTCTGGCTGTATCCTACCCACCTTGACAAGGTGAAAAAGGAAATAACTGGTGAGAAATAGGTTTAATGAATGTGGTCAGATAAGCTCAGACTAGAAAGTATGAAAAGGTTCCTTTTTTGTTCTAATAAACAGGAATTTGGTGCACAGGGTGAAGATTTGCACTCGGCTACTGTTGCAGCTTCTCTTAAAGGGGTACTTTTACACTCCAGCTTCCTAAGTTTCTGAGGTGCTGACTGAACAGTGTCTGTATTTGTTTTCTAATATGAGGATTTTCCTGACAGTGATTCCTGGTAGCTGGAACAGAATCCATGGCATGCCTTTCTCTGTCTTCAAGAGACGTTGTGTGAATGACCTGTCCTGACTGTGCCTAAATAACACTACTTCAGCTTAGAAGCTTTTGAAAATACCAAGGAGGTTTTTTTGTCGTTGTTTTGGTTTTGTGGGGTTTATTTTGTTTGGTGGGGTTTTTTTTGGGTTGGTTTTTTTTTTTTTTTTTGCAATTAGGTGCGTTTGTTATTTCTGGAGCTCTGTAGGTGCACTCGGTTACTGTTGCTAGTGTAGCTTTGACTGAGCACTCCTTTAATTACCAAGGGGCATAGGAGTCCACAGAACAGCGCTGGCAGCCGGCTGGGAGTCCCCGGGGTACGGAGCCGCACAGTGGGGTGGGGCTTTATAACCCCTGTGCTTGCAAGAGGTTTAGAGGATTCATACAGTGACTCTGTGTACTCAGGTACTGTAGGACAGTTTTCTCTGAAGTGAAGCAGTCTAAGCTGATAGGGTTTTTTGTTTGGGGTTTTTTTGGGGGTATTTTTGGTTTTTTTTACATTAATCTGTCATTGGACTTGTTAGGAAAAAGATGTACCAGAGGTGAATCTTCTTTTGCTGTTCAATGCATGCTTTTTTCCCAGATATATTTTTATTTTCTTTTTTTCCCTCCCCCCTCTTTCCTACACACACCCCCCCTTTTTGTAGTGAAATAACCAAGAAACTCTGCAAACTGTATTTTTGCAGTTTTGTTTATTTTTGAGACGCAGAATGGAGTTACAGTGATTCCATGACTGATGGAGTCATGCATTTGAAAACAAGGCATAACTGCTCGGTTTGTTTGGAAACTGCAGGACTCTACGGATTTGTTTCTTTATTTAAACTTCAATAAATAAACTTTATTTGTAATAGTGGAAAGCCTGCCCACTGGTGTGATGGAGTTCATATTTCTTGTTTTATATTTTTCTTTTTTTATCTGCCTCTGTGCTTTGGTGTGCCTGTATTTTTCTGGCTGCCAAGAAATGACATATAAGCATGAAGGTAAGAAGTTACTGATTAGCTCATCTGGTTGCATTACAAGGAAAATAATCTTCAATCATTTTCATCATGTTAGTTTAATTACTTGAAAATGAGATATTTAAATGTAAAGTGAAACTACTTTAGCAACAGACAAATCAGATGATTTGTATGTCAGTATATCTAATCCAAACCAATAAAAATATAAGGGTATATTGAAATCTGCATATAATATGTGTCACTATTGACTTATAACCTTCTAAACTCTGATGTTTACTGAGCATCATACTTCAGTAGAAGCGTTAATACTTGAGTTATAAAGACCTCAAGTATAATTTTACTTTAAAATTATGTGAAAACATTGATATAAATCCACATGAAAAATACTTGCTATTAAATGCATGGCAATAGTCAGTGGAAATTAGAATTTAAATCAGAAATTTTCAGCAATTTACATGACTATTTTCTCAATTATGAAGTTATGATTTAGAAGTAACAAATGTATAAATCAATGTAAAAGAATCTTTAAGTTGTTGAGAATGTTTACATTTTTAAAAAAAGTTTGAATGAAATTTGAATGAAAATAGTGTATAGTTACAAAAATCCAGTGGGTATTCTGAATGTTTGTATATAAAAAAAAAATTGATTCAGCTTTTGAGCTGTATGTGGAATCTCCCTTGGATACAGTATATTTATTTATGCCTTATTACTTATTATAGTGTTTATCAATTAATCAGATGGGGTTTTTTTCCTTTTTTCTTTTTTTTTTTCCTTCCTTTTTTTTTTTTTTTTCTTTTCTACAGCTGTTCCCTTGTGAGTTAATTTGTTCCGGTTTTGCTGTAAAATGCTTCTTGAAGCTAGTTGTTTCAAATACTAAATAAGCAACAATAAACCCCAACTATTTTGTAGTTGGGTCATGAAGAAATTCATACACATGTGATTAATATACAGTGTTTAAATACCTTATTGTCGCTACTTGTTTGTCTTGTAGCCCTTCCTTACAACTTGAGGGTGGCACCATTAACCATATTTTCAAACGCCAATATTTACTTGTAGCATTACTGTTAGATGGTTGTAGGCTGCAACCAGTATTCAGTGTGGGAGAGAAGAGTCTGAAATATTTGTAATTTGAGTGTGAAAGAACACATTAGCTTCTGGATAAGTCTTTAGAATAGAGCTTAAACCTGTTCCCCGTCCTTTATTTTGTTAAGTAGGACAGAACCCTGAACAAACTGGCATAGCATGTGAATGCTGGAGGAAAGAATTACATTATCCCAGGAAAGTGTTTGCCTTAAGCGCCTTAGACATAGCTCTGCCTAGTGAAAGGATCACAGAGCTTCCTAAACTGAGTAACGTGTCTTTACAGGTTCTTAGTACTGTAACTGCACTCCTTTTCTTTACTTGTGTATGTAGTAAGTAGCAACTCTTGGCTTAGTAGCTTGCAAAAAGAAGGTTGTTTCTAAAGATGGTTCAAAAGCTCTTTGCCTTCTGTGCTGCATCATAGTGATCTATATGGATAACCACAGTCTATTGGGAAAAGATGTGGCTTTTAGGGTTTGGGGTTTTTTGTTGGGTTTTGTGACTGTGACCTGTGGACCACAGTAAGCAGGGCTGCAGGCTGGAAACGGAGCGCACGGTGTCACGCAGGCAGGCACCGAGTCACACCTACGAGCTTGATTTTATGGTACCACTTCATTCAAGACAGAGTATTTTGGCTGTTGATGGGAGCTGTGCTGAGCGCATTATGGGGCTTTGTGAGAAGGTGAAGACAGTACTTTGCAGACCTACTGGAAGAATGTATACAGTTAGATAAATCTAGAAGACTGCAGGGAAAGGTAAATATTTGGCATTAATCATGAGATAGGGCCTTATAGATGAAATAAAACTTTTCAGTGTCTTGAATGAAATTGCTCAGAATTCCACTCACTTAGGCAGTTTGGCTTTGCTGAGATGCAAGATGTCCGATGTTCCAAATTAATAACAACTGCTAATTTTTTTCATCCTTTAGGCTTTTCTAATGAACAGGGCTATTATCTTCTCACATACAACCTGTGGCTTATATTTAAAACAAAACAAAACAAAATAATCAAACAAACAAAAAAGAAAACAAAACCCAAACCACCTAACAAACCAACCAAACCCAAACCCAAACCCAAACAACAAAACAACAACAAACCAACCAACAACAAACCGTGACATCAGGATCTGTGACTGAGCATCAAGCAGTGCCAAAAAGTACAGAGATGGATGGGCAGATTTTCCTTCATCTTCTTAGAGCCACCTCTCTCCACTGGCCTCCCTGTCTAGGATGCTTCATAACCTGCCTCCATTTTTCCAGTAACACCCTATTTTCTTCTTTCTTTAATTTTCCTGCCTCTCTGAATTTGTGTTGGATTATTAAAACACTTGTATGGTGTAAAAAGTTAGGCTTTCTACTGATTAATAAGAATTAACTTTTGTTACTGTTATTTTGGAAGGAAAGATATGTGAAAAACTGTTTTTCTAGTTAAATGCTTAAGCAATTTTTTTTTTCTTGAACAGTGGAATTTTCTATGGAAATGTCCTGGTTTCTGAGCATATACTAGGAAACTGATAGAAAGGGGGGCTCTTAAAATGGTGAAATAATTATTTTTCACAATGAATATTGTACCGTTCACTTCCATTGGGTACTCATTTTCTCTAGTTTTCTGTAAGCATATATTTAATTGATTAAATTGTGTAAAATTTTTTCAATCTGCATTGAAATGCTGGTTTTCCCTAAGCATAGTTTTTTCAGTGAGTCATAATATTGGAGCAAACTTTTGGAAAAATTGAGAACGATGGTATTGAAAAAATAAATGGAAAGCAGAAATTTATACTTTTAATTTTGTAATTTTGCAAAATAGATATTATAAATTAATCTTTTTTATCTTTTTTCTTTTATTTTTTTCTTGCTTCTTGTCTTTTTTTTTCTTTTTTCTTTTTTCTTTTTTTTTTTTTTTAAATAATATGAATGATGAAATTTGTTCCACATTGTTCTTTGGAATATTGTTTTCCCTTTTAGTTCCCCATCTTATATGTTACCTCGTACTGGATTACTTTCTTCTGATTAGATATTGCATTCCTCTACTGTGAATCTTGTAAGATCTGTATAATTTTGGTAATTAGCTTTTATACATTTGCTAAAGCATTATTCTATTGGCAATTACCCACTACTATGTGCAGTTCAGTTCTTACACAAAGGATGTTGAAAAAAGTTGCTAATTTAATCAGAGAACAAGGGTTTACAAAGGAACATTTTTTCTTCCTAAATACTAAAATAATGTTGAGAGAAGACCTTGGCTACTGTTTACCGGGTCATTGTGGTTTTCCAACTGGTTTGCTAGTAACTAAGAAAAACTAACTTTTCAGAGGCATGTTGTGGAGACATTTTTTGGATTTGATGAAGAATCTGTTGATTCAGAAACATCATCTGTAACTTCATATAACACAGATAAAACAGACAGGACACCAGCAACACCAGAGGAAGATCTGGAAGATGTAAGTAGTAGAATATTTGTTCTTAAGTTCTGTAAAAATTAAGGACTTTAAATGCAAACATCTTTTTTCAGCTATTCTGCCACAGGAGCTATGAAAGATTTGGCAGAGAATTGCTTTATTTTGTTTCAAGTCCAGTAGTACATACAAAGTCATTGCAATAGAATTAATAAGATAATATTCTGCCTGACAGATTTGGCAGATATCGGGCTGAGAAATAAAAGTTTTTCTCAAACCCTTTCTTATTAGTCAAAAGAAAATGAATAGGCACTTTGCTTTGCCAAAAGTCAATAGTTACTAGACAATAGTTTGCCTTTCAACCTTATAATTTATTTGACTGTTTTGATACAACTAGGATTTTCTTTCTTCCTGTATTTACAATATTCAGAGAGGCTTTTGCCATTCATTAAGGCTTAAATGATCATAGGCAGTAAATACCCACTGACAAGTTTTGTCTCAGCTCTGTGATACGCACTGCAGCTGGCCTACTTTAAAAGATTGCAGGGTTGAGGACAAAGCATGAATTAGATGCTCTTTTTCATTTTTCTTCCCTGTTCACTAACTTGTGTCTAATACTCCTCAGTCACAAGAAGCTTCCTATTTTTCTAGGTTTACCACCTAATAATATTGTAATCTCTTTTCCTTGGAGCTTGAGCTCCTGGAGCAAAAAATTAATTAAAGGGAAGGACATTTCTTGCCCTCAGCATTATAAGAAAGACCTTGAAATGTTGATGTTGGTTGCTCAAAATTCAAAGAAAATTAAGACATTAAAAATACTTCATGTTAAAAACAAACAAACAAACAGAACCAAAACAAAACCAAAAACATCTTAGGGCTTTTGAAATACAAATTCTGTGTTAGTGTGCTTGTGCTGGTAAAATGATTTGCCCTGGCATAGTAGAGTCAAAAAGTAAGGAGGGAGTGACGGGCTGCATGACAAACAGAACGAACCCCTTCTGAAGCCCCTGTGGCAGTGGAGCTGCTGAAGACGGTGGTGCATGGAACTGTGCCCTCTTTCCCCAGTCGATTCTTCCCATTTCTATACGTTACTGCCTTATATAGTGACTTATACTGTCCTGAAGTTGTAAGGTAGACACAGTTACTGGTTTTGGCATTTCTGCGTCATCCTCAAATCATCATTCCTTCAGTTTGTAATTGTTTTGTTTTTTTAAACCTTTATTAAACTTTGAGACTTGGTATGAGTTGTGCAGCTTGTTGTGTTTGTGAGTCTATCTGTTTATAAAAACAGACCCATTTTCATATATATTTGTCTTTACATGCACAAACCCACTTTTTTTTCCCTCTTCATTAAGAGCACACCTAAAGAAGAAGCTGAACTGAGGTTCTGCCAGCTAACAAGAGAGTATCAAGCTTTGCAAAGAGCTTACGCATTGCTTCAAGAACAAGTTGGTGGAACCCTGGATGCAGAGAGAGAAGCAAGGGTAACTTTTTATCTGAAATGTCTTTTAACTCTGAAATAATTTAAAAAGCTGAAAAGACTTGGAACAACAGGGGATATCTTTCCATGTCAGTGAAATGCAAAGCACAATGTTTTTGAGGCTTAGGAGAGACCATCAGTAAGGTCACAATTTAGATTCATCTAGATTGCAATCTAGGTGCAATCAGAACAAAGGTATAATTATACTTTATTCTAGCATTCATAATATATTAAAGATTTCAGTAGTGATACAGTGTTATTGAGAATGATACCCCAATTGAACTTGCATTTTGATGGATTTAAAATGATTCTGATAATAGGTTGTTGTAAGCACTTAGGTACTTTCAACATATTAGTATATTAAAAATCTGGCCCCAATCGGACAAAGGAAGTTTTTCTTCAAGATTTTGTCAAGTATATGAAATCATAATTTGTTTTTTAAAAAATCTCAGTTTGAGAGTATTCCACTAAAAAATATATAGCTAACTGTTGTTCCTATTAGGTTAACCTGTGTGATTGTTTACTCTCTCTGGAATATTTTCTTTTTATCCTCCCAGCAATCTTTGTACTGTAGGTATTTGAGGCATGAGAGACTACGTATTCTATTTTCATTTACCCTTCTGCCACTACTGGGTGTAACCATGTAGTACAGAGCATGAGTTCGGCAGAAGTCATGCTAACATCTTCCATTCCGTTTCTTTTTCCAAACTGGGAAGGAGAAAAAGCACTTCATAATGAATTGGTGAGCTCTGACTCAGTCCCTAGATCTATTCCCTGAACAGCAGTGGCATTAAAAAAGAGCTGAGTTAACTAGAGGCAAAATTTCTTCTACTTTATCCCAGCTTCTTGCAGATAGGGGCATGTCTAGAAATCTAGCATATTTACAAGTTGCCCTGTACTTGAATGGCTATTGTGATCGATGACCAAAGAACATGTAACATCCAAATAGGCAAGCAATAGCCATAGGGCTGGAAACGTCATCATTGTCACCTCATGTCCTTCATTCTGCATCAAGTACAGCTTGACCCTCTAGACTGACAGACCGACCAGAGGTGATGCGCTGCTGGACCTGGTGCTCACCAACGTGGGGGCGATCATTGAAGGCGTTAAGATTGGAGACAGCCTGGGCTGCAGCGACCATGCCCTGGTTGAGTTTGTGATCTTGAGGAACGTGGGCCTGGTAAAGAGTGGGATCAGGACCCTGAACTTCAGGAGAGCAAACTTTGGGCGGTTTAAGGAATTGCTGGCCGAGATCTCCTGGGAGGTGGTCCTCAGAGACAGAAATGCTGAGGAAGGCTGGCTACTCTTTAAGGATGCCTTTCTGAGAACTCAAGAGCTCTCTGTCCCTCTAAATAAGAAAGTGGGAAGGAGAGGCAGGAAGCCAGCATGGCTAGACAAGGACCTGCTGGCTAAACTGAGGGACAAGAAAGGCAAGTACAAGCTCTGGAAATGAGGGAATGTTGCCTGGAAAGAATACAGGGATGCTGTCTGGAATTGCAGAGATGGGATCAGGAAAGCCAAGGCGCAGATGGAATTGAACATGGCGAGGGATGTTAAGAACAAGAAGAAGGGGTTTTACAGGT
>JMFS01056670.1:0-14479 GCA_000699545.1 Podiceps cristatus | reverse complement strand
AATACATTTCAGGCTACTTTGGTCAAGAGTGCTTCATCCAAGTTGGGTGAATGCTCCCACTGTACCTCTTGGCAGTTTGACTGTACCTTTCTTACCTATAAGAACTTGACTTTGTGCATATGCAAAACTTTGAAAAGGGCTGCAAAGGTGTATGGGGTACGTGGGCCAGATGTGCCAAAAAATAATAACCAATTTAATGTTGTTTCTATAATTCTACTGATAAACATGGTCTGGGGGACAGGTTGGGCAAGCAGGGCAAGAGAAACCAGTAGCCAACATGGATCTGTATCAAGCTATCCCGGCCTTGAAAGTCCCCAGCAGATCTTCGCAGTGTTTTTTAACAGTTTTTTGCTGACAGTAAAGGCTGAAACTGGGAAAAGCCAAGACATGCTAATGCGCATTCCCTTCCAAACCTTGTGGGTATCCCAGTGGGAGCTGATGCTGCATTAACTCCCACACCTGCCCTGTTACGGCTGTTAGCACACAGCAAGCAGCAGCAAAGGTCTCTTTAGGGCTCCCTGAAAGTGCCACTACAGCAGCTGACAAAGAGGGGGGATCCTGTAGGCAAAGGTTCTGCCATGCGAGTTGCTGAACCTCCACCCGTTTCCTCCAGATCGAGATGTTTTGCCTGGGCTGCCTGACCCCTCACCTTCTCCCCTCCTTCCCAGGCAAACTTCGGTACAACTGTCTGCACTCTGTTAACCCAGGAAGGCTTCCCTTAGAGGCATCCTATGTTTTCAGATGAGGCTCTTGAGGGTTTTCTCTCACACAATCTTCCATCTGGAGTGACTAGCACACAGGGTGGATAAACCATTTATTTTCCCAAGGTCACACAGCCAGTTAGGAGTGCGTCCCCTCCTCCATCCAACTGCGGTCCTTTGCTCTTGCTGTTAGGTTGAAGAGCTTCACTAGCTACAGCTCCTTCCTCAATCCACCAGTGATTTTTTTAGTGTCAACTTGTGACACTCACAAATCACCACCCCAAAAAGGGGGTAATCCTACGGCCCTGGCAACTACATCAGCGTGTAAAGCCAAATCCTACTGAAATCTCTAGAATCAGTGCCAAAAAATGCCTGAGAGTGAGCACCAGCTGCCCAGCGTACCTCATCCCTCAGACGGTCTGCATTGCACTCCCTTTTGTGTCTAGGCGTAAACCTGGTTTGCAAAATCTCCGGGATAGGGGCTGTGTAACTCAGTGATGCTGTTTGTACAGCACCTGTGACAGCACGACTGCGATCCACGTTAAGGACTGTCAGAGCTCTCCTCCTGTAACATGAACTTGCAGTTCGTGTGTCTGCAAGCACATCACCGTAAGGCTCAGCTCCCTGTCCTCCCCATGTTTTATCCTGGAATTCGATTGAACACGTTTATGGTGCTGGAAGGGACCTGGTTAGGAAAAGGAGGGAGTGATGAGTTCAAGAGAGAGGGATAATCTAGATGGGCCAGAAAGGCAGTTTTGAATTGCTGACTATATTTTAATTAATTGCATGACACTTACGAGCTGATGACAGGTGTTCTATAAATAAAATAATTAAATAAAATAAGCATAAGCTAAATAACAGTTTTGTATGTGCCATGCATATTTAAATATTCAAATCATGAGATATTAATAGAATATATCGAAGTTCACATTTATATAAACCAGATTTATTTTGCTATATATAGTGTATCTGGGCCTTACAGCGTCACGGAGGTGGCAAAAGCAATAAAAAACTAATCTGTTTGTAGGCAAGCAGCCATATTCACGTTTGATGGGTTCCCATAGACAGCCACAAAAAACTGAAAAGCTAGCTTTATTTCCTCATTTTCAAAGATCTCTAATGAGCAGCTATTGCCGGCTTTCTGCGTATGACATCTACAGATCCTTCTCTCCGCACCTGACACGACTGCTGTGTAACCCACCGCACATGTCTGCTTTGCATTTTGATGACTAACCCTTCTGGGGCAGCCTTCACCCCAGCACAGCCCGTTCCTCACACATTCACTTATAAACCATTTAAGCCTTCAGCCAGCCCTAAGCTGCTCTAATTTATGCCACAGAACAAAAATGCTCTCAACTACCATGAAAGAGCTCTATAAAAGAAAGCATTTTCCTTCACCACCTTCTCCTTCCCATTGAGCTCTGCACCAAGTGCCACTCAGCTAAATCCCAAGGATGCCATTTCATTCCAAATATACAAGTTATTCCCATTATGCAAAATCCAAACTCCAGAAGAGCTGAGGGCACCAGTGAAAGGAGAAAAGGGGAAGCTACTTACATCTACATCAGTATCTACAGCCAAACCCAGTCTGGTGACTCTGTCAGGGGAACTGCCAAGTAGGTGTCTAGTAGCCCGTATGTTATGGCGGGTTGATCTCGATTCAGGTCCTTTTGACCAGCCTGTCAAATCACACCAAAGCGCTGCCACGGCAGGGACTCTCTTTTTGGTCAATCTTAGCTGACAGGTAAGGATTGAGTGAGCTGTGGAGACCGAGCATCCCTTCTGCTCCCCAGGAATAATGTCTTCTGGTCAGGGAAGCAGAGGAGGTAGTTTTGGGGCTAACACAGAGAGGTCTGAGGATAAACAGGGAAGAAAAGGGAGTGGAGCCTCAGGGACTGTGACACAGGGGCTGAACTACATTTCCAGCTCTCTACCTGAATGATCACAAGGGGTCATTTCCTCTCCTCGTGCCCCACTTCTCCCTCATCTCTTCCATTTTTAAAACAGGGGGTTTCATATTGAGGGTAAATAATGCAGCACCTATTATCAGCACTTTCGGGCAGCAGTAATGCAGCCCTCCCTCAAAATCACCGCCTAGCTAACATTATATTGCAAGAGCAGCCAAAAAAGCCCCAAGGAACACACACACAAATGCCAGCGTTTCAGAGCACACTGTGGAGCAGAGTCAGCGATGTCACATATCTTTTTCAGCTCTGATTACCAGGATTCTCAGATCAAGATAGAATTAGTTGCTGATCAAGGATATTATTGATTCTACCTCATTGGCCTACTGGCATCAGTCTGAATGACATAGTAGACCCCAACAGATTAAATACTGCCAGAACATTCCAGGGAAGCTTTGAGGAAAGATTCTCTTCCTGTTACTGCCTTAGCATATGTCAAGTTTCACAGCTCGCAGGATATCAAGATGCTTCACGCCAGCCAAGGCTAACAGCACAGCATCTCAGTGCAAGCCAACGTTGGGGATGTTTCTCTGCACAGACGAATACGAGGCTTGTGAAGAGGGAGGTGGACGACAGCGTTATTTCCTGATGGTTATACTAGGAAGCAGTGAAGTTGAGAGTTCCAGATCTATCACATATTCACCTCTTCTCTTGGATGTATAACCCTGTACTGACACCTTCCCAAGATCATTTAAAGCAAATATCGAAGGAAGGTAGCTTTGATTGTTTAAGGAGTTGCAAGCTTTGACAGAACACACCGTGATCACTTCTTCAGATAATTCAAATACCACCTTGCTTCATGATCTGGAGGCCAGACAGGACGACTTGACTGAACAGGAGAAAACAGAAGCAGCCAGACAAGGAGCGTAAGCTAGAATAGCATCTAGGCGGGGGAAAAAGGCTTGGCTTTCATGAGAAAGCCACAGAGGTCGGTTTTTTGAAGCCCAACGTATCTATTCATTACCTGAACCCGCAAGCTGTAAACACTCAGTCTGGCAAGCAGCATACACCACACTGAGAAGATGAAGAGAAAGCATCGTTCTCTTCACAGAGGCCTAATGCTCCACCAGCTGATCCACACGCCAGGTTTCCGATTAAACCAAGACTGAACAACAGGAGGTAAAAAGGCAGAAATCCCACTGGAGACATAAAGCGAATACTAAGGAGTAACAGACTTTAAGACAGTTGGACATTTCATCAGCATAGTATGCGGTAAAGGGCCTTTATAGTGGTGAAGGCCTCTCTTTCCTCACCCATTATAAAGATCTTAATCTTAAATAACTGCACGTGTAATTTTAATAATTCTTTCATTCATTGGAGAGCTCCAAACTGGTTTGTAAACACTGGCTTATTAAGGACAGGAGGTAATAATGGTTCCAGCCCATTACTAGATGGGAATGGTAGAACTGTCGGAAATGCTGAAAAAGTAAGAATGTTCCATAAATATTTCGTTTCTGCACTGGGAGAAAAAGCTAGCTCTAACATGGTGTGAAAATGAGATACTTTTCATTCCAGCAGTGAATTAGGAGGTTTCCACACAGAAACTTCTAAGGTTATATAGTTTTATATCAGCAGATTTAGATAACTCACTCTCTAAAAGTTTCAGAATAGTTAGCCAGAGAAGTTCTTCAGACGTTTTACTCGGATGTTTAACGAGCCTCAGAACAATGAGGAAATACAAGGTAAATGGGAAAACATAGCACCGTGCCTGTATTTTAAGAAGTGTAAGCATAAGCAGAATAATCCAAGTAATTTTATAACCCCCAGGAGAAGAATGAAATATAGGAAACTGGACAAGTAATAATAAATTAAAGGACGGTGATATAATTTATGCAAATTAAAGCTTGTTAATGGAAAAGATGTTGAACTAATATATCTTTTTTGCTGAGACAATAGTGCTAGTGTAATGTGCTTAGATTTCTGCAAGTTATTTGACCTTATACCACACAACTTTTAGAATGAGAAATTAGAGCATTACAAGACAACATGACACAAATTAAATGGATTAAAAGGTGACTAAAAGACCTCAGAATACAAGCATGTAACCACTCCTCCCTAATATTTTTGTCAATGACCTGAAAGAAAAAAAAGAGTCATCACTGATGGTTAACACAGAGAATGTGAGTTAATGGGAAGTAACAAAATCCCGGGGTCACAGACACAAAGTAGTGTGGGCGAGTGGGTGAAGCTGGCATTTTAGAAGCAGGGAATATTATCCCAGGAAAAAGTGACTCTGAAAAGGGTGCAAGGGTCAGGGTGGGAATCAGGTGAAGAGGTTTATCACGGGCAATGCCCTAGCCATGTCAATAATGGGGACATGAACGCCAGAGTAGTAATCAGAGCAGGAAGGGGGGTGTGTGGGGGGGTGTGTATGCACTTGACATTACTTGAATACAGTGCCAACAGGCCAAGATGGATGCTGATATATAGTGTCCAGGTTTTGCAGAAGAGTCATGCAGATGATTAAAGATTTGAGATTGCCTCATTATGGGGAGAGACTGAAGGACCTCACTCTATTTAACTTACTAAGGAGGCGGCTAAAATGTTTCTTGATGATGGTCTATGGCTACTAAAAGGGAGTTCCAAAGAGTGTCCACAAAGCTGTAAGGAGACCAAGTGGCAGGAATGTGACGCCGAACAAACTCAAATTAGCAATAGCATCACTGTTTCCTAAAAAAGTGGAGTAGTTACCCACTGGAGCAATTTACTAGGATCAATGCAGAACAGGACCAGGGCATTTCATCAAGATTAGATGCTTTCCTTAAAAATAAAAGTACAAAGACAAGCCACCATAAACAGGAACTAGTTTGGGGAAGTTCTATTGCTTATTATAGTGCAAGAACTCAGTCTTGATGGTAACAGTGGTCTCTTGCCCTTTTAACCTATAAATCTGAATATTTCAGTTTCCACATGTAATACCAGAGGTGCTCTCCCCAGACTGTATATGGGGAAGCTGAATCATGGAAAGGTTAGTGTCTATGTTTCCAAAGGCCATGCAAGGGTACCAAGCACTGCACAGACCCCTGACGTGAAAGGGAATAAAAGGCACGTGGGCCCTGAGAAAGTATGTTTCTGGGTAAGCCAAGTTAAGTTAAACAGCCCAAAGAAGCAGCTGCATTTGAAAACAAAGGTTGGAGAAAGCAATGTGGGTTATCCTCAGCCAGGAAAAGGGCAAAGGCCCAGACACCTGCCTGCCAGCCCACAGCATGCACCACTCTGCTCCACAAGTGTGTGTGGAGTATACCCAGAGCCGGTATATGCAGGACGATTATCCTGAAGCGCAGGCTATGGGTTTGATTCTGCAGTTACAAATCAGGTTTTCTTAATGAAACACTGAGTTTGCATAGTTATGTTTTGGCTTCAGATGCCCCTGTCCATAGGAATATGCAGTAGGACTGCTGCCAACTGACACCTCAAAATCTGATGTCTATTGTATTGGGGGGTATATTCAGTGGTAATAAATAGCAACCTGCCAAAGCAAAATCTTTCTCACCAACTGCCCGGTGCTTTGCCACTGCAGTGCAGGCTTAGCAGCCATCTGATACGATCCCCAATGCCAATTCACAGAAGAGCACCAAGTAAGCAAGTTCATTATACTCTTCAGTGTCAGCCAGCTCCATCCAGACAGAGAACAAATCTTTAGAAAAATAATCATGCACTGAAATCACATTAAATAGTTCCAACAAATTAAGGGCAACTTCTCTGAAGTACAATCTAAAACATTCAAGGAACTTAAAGCTGGAGTGCAATCCTCACCACAAAGAATTCTGCACTGTGTATGTTTCCAATTGATTTTCCTTGTCAGTGCCGACAGACCTCCCCAGGTGGAGGCTGGTCTCCAAACATGGGAAATCACTGAAGCAACTGATACCTAGACTTGATTATGGATTGAACTCACGTGTGGTCTTTACCGCTACTGAAGTTACAAAACCAGGTTCCTCCCTGGCTTACACCCTGGATGCCCCCAGAGCTGGACAGGGCTCCTGTGGGGCAGAGCTCTGGGCAACAGAGCATGATTATGCCAGTTGAAGCTGCCACCTCCAACAAACACGAACAGCTGGGTCACCTCCTTTCATACAGTATTTCCTGCACTTCCAGCTACACTGGATGCGATACAGCAGCAGCTCCTCTGCTGTACCCACTCCAGGTATACCTGGGGCCTCAGTTCCCAAAGCAGCCACAGCCAGCGAACAGCGGGACGGGTGAGAAACTTGATCACAAGCTGGAATCATCTTGTTTCTGTTGCGGGGTAAAGACGTGAACCCCAGCTTTTTCTGTATTTTGGAGTCATCTTGGCTTTGCTTCCTAGAGGGATCTGACACTCCATCACTCAACTCCTCTTTCAGTGCACTTGAATCCAGGACAAAGGCGGGGTGAGAATTCAGACTGCCTCCATCCTCACGTACCAAGCAGAAATACTCTACCATCAACGTGTCCCGTTACCCTGTTAGTGAGGGTGGAATTATTCACAGTACAGATCGAGACAGAGTTTAGTCTTAAGCTGCAGTACTCACATACTCACACACAAACGTTTTTCAGAATCATCTGTACTTCCCTCTCTCTTATTTTGCTGCATATAAGTATTTTCCTGTGATATGGGGGGGGAGCTTTTGTTCTTGTTTCTATAGCTTGATATAAGCTGTCCAGGGTATTAGGGGTCCCACCACCACAACAAAATTACTCTCAAGATGTAAGTTTTTCAGTGTCACACTGCTAAAAGAGAAGTACAGCGACTTGTAGAACATGTAATTTCAAATATCCTTTAAACAGACTTTTTTTTAAGATTCTATAGTGATTTAAAGACAATAGCAGAGACACCAATGGAAGAACTAGATCCTCCCAAAGCAAGGATGAATTTTGCCCTCTGCACACACCAGGGGAGAGGACTGTTTACCAGCCTCAGAGAATTACTTCTACTGAACTTATTTCTGAGAAATCCGTCACAGCAAGTTAAGACTTCAAAAAAACAGATCCTCACTGCAGACGCAAACAAGTGCGGATCCACAGACTTCCAGCCCTGAGTTACCAGCTCAGGAACTTCAAGCCAAAAATGTTTTTAAGAATCATGGTGTTAATTTTGCAATTATAAAAAAAAAAACAAAACAAACGACCAAATGTATTACATTTCTATTGAGAACTAAAAGCATCCCTATAAGGAGTACACAGGCTGCCCTTCTGATTCTGCATGGGCCGCTTCTTGACCACAGACTGTCCACCATGCCTGCAAAAACCTCAGCAGTGGTGTTTGGAGCTGCACCTGAAGGACAGCACCACCACCAAAAACATAAATAAATCAGGCCTCTGCTTTGAAAGAGACAATTTAGCTTGATAAGAAACAAAACTGCTCGAGGGCCAGAACACACCAAATTTTCCATGCGCTGCTAGGTGTCCTCTGATGCACACCAGATTTCGATGCAAGCCATGCCAGTCTAAAGATGAAAAAGAAGTCAACAGAATTAAACTGATGCAAATCTAGACTGACTGTGATCAAAGTCCAATCCTGCATTCACGCTGCCATGCTTATGTTAACCCACGTTTACTTGAGATCAGAATATGATGTTATCAATTCTATGGCAGCTAAGCAGGAACATGCCAGGCATGGATGAGGTCCCGACAGTTTTAAGCACTGAACACATAAGGAACAAAAAACTATCCAGCCATTTACAATATACAACTTATTTTCTTTGCTATTTTTTTAACTGACCCTAAACCACTACAATACTTAAGACTAATGGTGTACAATTTTTAAGTAACACCACTATTGTAAATTCTAGTCCATTGAACCATCACTGAAGAATCTTGTAGTGCCTTCCTTTGTAAGTATACTTTACAGTTAAGTGGGTGAATCACAAAGGGGAAATAAAAGAGGAATTGATATCATAGTTCCCCCGGGGAGGGGGGAAATAAAAAAAGGTATGTTTGTGTGGTTCACCCCATGTCGCAGAAAAAGAGATCTCAAGAATCACAGCTGTGATGAATGGTGGGAAAAGTTATTGATCTAAAAGAATTCATTTTTACTACAAGGGCTGGTACTTTTACTTATTTAATAAAGGTCTGGCATCAAATCACTGTGAATTTCAGGATTATCTAATTCTATCTAATCTCATTCAATCACCGATGCTCCAGACTGTAGCAGAAAGGAATGCTTGCCCTTTCCTGTCTTCAGGGGCTATCTCCGGTTACCCTAGCAACCCAGCAAAAGCAGCTTCAACAGAGCTGAGTACCACCTATCACATTCATCTCCAGATAAAAAGAAAGGATGGGGTTACAAGGGAGTTTTTGCAATTTGATGGGTTTGAGATAGGCAGAACAGCAGCTACCACTGGAGTGGAATCTACTCATAACTCTGAATTAGCAAAGCCCCGGAGACTCGGTGATAAATACAAGCTCCTTAGGGGTAAGACACTCACAGGCAGCGAACTAGTCTGGGAAAGCGGTCTTCTTGCTTTCAAAAGAAAGAGAAAAGTTTTATACTAAGAAGGTGTGGTGATTAAGAGGCCCGAGTTAACTAAAACTGTTCAGAATCTCAGAGCTGCTTTTTAAATTACCTGAAGCACTCAAACCTCCCAGCACTAAGCTGGGAATCAACTACAAGGAAACACACAACTCGGTTGCAGTGTCATCATTAGAAATATTTCAGACGATGTATTTTCTAAACCAAAAGGCTGTTGAGTGTCTTTTCTATCACCAAAAGCTCTCAAGTTTTCCTGCCTCTTAATTCTCTGGAAACCATTCAAAAATGTTCTAGCTTCCCAATCGATTAGCACAATGCAATAAATAATGGGTACTGCCCATCATCTTACATCATAAGATATAAGATGCTGTTACTCTTAGAAATGTTGATTAAACCTTACTACAAAGTCATTTTTTTTTCCATTTTACCCTGTGATAAAACAAAAGGCCACTGAAGGCTCAAGTTTTTTTGTGTGAGTGGGCATCAGTGCAGAACTCACTCGCAGACAACTGCCTTCGGTCTGCGCTGAGGCACAGCAAGGCCTCTCGCTCCGCGGCGCTGCCCCTGCATCGCTTTCGAAGAGCCGCGCTCTGGCTGCGTGCTGGTAGACACACCAACCTTAGCCAACCACACCGGACACCTCTCCTAGCAAAAGCTGCTGCAGCAGCACAGGGGCCGACGCACGCCACCTTTTTCTGGCAAGCAGCCCGCTGGAAAAAAGTGAGGCAGTCTGTATGTATGAGCCCCGTGTCTGATGTCACAGTACAGCAGCCATGGGGACATAGCAGCCTTCCCCTATGTCTGTACGCGCTACAGCCAGGCGAGGCTGCCTCTGGTGACCTGGCTTGCTAGCGAGCACTGGTGCAAGTTTCTTTCTAGCCAAAGTCGTAAAAGATTTAAAAAGCCCACTCTGCATACCAAGTGAAGCTATCTCGACATCTTAAAGTGAGGGATTTGATGATGATGATGATAGATTTGATAGATTTGATGATGGGAAAAGTTTCGTACAGGCAATCGGAGAACAGGGCAAAATGGGATTCCCGGATTCTGTGACTGCGTATGCATGTGCAAAATAAAGTGAAATCAGTAAAAGCTAAAAGTTCCACATTGACTAGAAGTAAAATAAATGAGCAAGAACCTTCCTTTCCATGCTTGGGAATTCCCTCCATCCATCCCTCCTCCTTCTCAGACACGTTACAAGAAAATCCTATATCAGATTATATTTATGACCCAGGGGAATGTTTAATTTCCTCTCTGTTCTCACTGGTTTTGTAAAAATAACAGAGAGGAAATTCATTGCTCCAACAGTGGAGGTGACACATACAGAAGATTTACCTTCACACAAGAGCAGTATAAGAGTAAAGCAGAGGTGCTAAAGATGTTGTCAGTTTTCTTTACCAAACTCCACATGATTCCTGCAATAACAAATAACACTTCAGGAGGTTCCTTTCATTGCCCTCAATTGGAAAACACAACTTTGGGACACAGAGCTCCGTAATGAACGGAGACATCCACCAGAAGAGAGAAAGGTGAGCATCTCCTAGACAGAAAAAAGCACTGAAACGTCAAGAATGGCGATCCTTCAGCTGCTGATTAAGTGAAGATGATGTATTTCAATATGGAGGAGGAAGAACACGAATCTGCTGTGTAGTAAGACAATTTCTGCATAAGAGAAACAGAATAAGAAAATGCAGAAGGAAAAACCAACAAACACACACGATAGATAAAGGAAGGAAACTACAGACAAATTTTACAAGCCTAAAATTCCGACCAAGCATTACTTTATTCAAAACAGAGTGGACCTCTTTTCCGAAGTCTAGGGCCAATAGGAAACTGCTTCTCTGCTCTCCCTGTCTCATAACTGAACCCGAACAAACAATCTGAAAAGTTCATCATCTCTGCAAACTTGAACTAGTTGATAGTTTTAAACCTCAGGAAAAGAAAAATGAACAAAGTTTATGATGGAGTTCATTCTGGTCCTTTAGTCACCTCTGCCATTTAGATCCCCTGTTCACTAAAGGCATTTGCCACCAGGCTCCAAATTAGCACTGAACCCTTTGAGTGAGGCCAGCAAGTTTGGACATAGACCACTGCAAATTAAAACCAGGTGCCTGTGCCCTGAAGCAGTAGAGACAGCCCTAAGCACTTTAATGACATCTCTAAATAATTTTGACAGCAAAATTACTTATCCTATGTCACCTTTACACTGCCCTTGACACACTGCTAACAAGATGATGTTACTTTCCCTGCTTTTATATATTTATTTATCTTTCTTCCCATGCTTAACTTTCTTTTCCTCAGACCAGTAGATCTGCTAGACCCGAGGGAGTACAGCACAATTCACCAGGCAAGCAGCGCTAGCTGCAAAACCCACCCTGCCTCAGCTGACAGTGTGTAAAACCCACTCCCAGAGGGGCTGAGGGCTCGGAAACGGCCTCTGCCTACAACTGAGCCCACCAGAGAACCTAATGCCACAGTGCCAGACGGGACACTGTCTTCGCTCTTCCAGGGCATCACCACCACGCAGAAGTCCATGGGACAAGGAAACCCCCTCTGCAGTCTTTATGGAATCCCAGCAGGAGGAAATTTGCTCACGCCAAGCAGAATCCCTCCCTCATACACACCAACCTCAGCATCAATATTTTCACCCTCTTTCAGGGAGGGTTACCTGGGCCCGTTATTCACCAACACTAAACTGAACTCACAGATGGATCCCCCTCGGTCCTTCCATCACGCAAGACGTTCAGTTTCTCATCATTGCTCACTGGAAGAGACGAAATCTTCACTATAGCTCTTGCACTGTAGCAAACCTCCCCCACTTGGAACTCCTCAAAACCCATGGTAAGGTAAAATTATTTTCCTAAGCCACAGCTGCTTATACATCTCTGCTCTTCACGCACAAGACTGCAATCCAATTAATATTTTCCTTTCCAGAGGGTATTTAATAATCCACAAAATTAAATCCTTCAGTATTGTGCTGGCACCCTGAGTGCCATTGATCTGGGTTTGTTCTGCCTCTGCGTAAAATAATAACTAGTCGTTTCATTGGTGCAACACCCATCTTCCAAGTCTCTGACAGTGGACAACATCATGCAATTGCAGCGTGCCCTGATCGGGAGCTGTTTGAAAACCATTAGGAATAACTTCCAATGCAGAATACATTTAGCAGCACCTCTCATATCCACAGATTCCCTTTTCAAGCTGACAGTTTTCCCCTGTGAAGTGCTGCATGACCCAAGAGCAGTTGATTTTAGGGACCCTTCTGTGAGAGAAGCAGACACACACGTTCCCACTGCCCTCGGATTGGAAAGCCTTGCAAGCTGAGGCTGTGGACTCAAAACTCTGCACCTCTCCCCGGTACTGGAGGGGATGTGTGAGTCTCTCACCCCATTTAAGAGCACAACATACCTTATCTCCAGTTTCTCTATAAAGGTAATGTCTGACAGACTTTGAACAGACTTTTGTTAAGCCCGCA
This sequence comes from Podiceps cristatus, assembly GCA_000699545.1. Taxonomy (NCBI): domain Eukaryota; kingdom Metazoa; phylum Chordata; class Aves; order Podicipediformes; family Podicipedidae; genus Podiceps; species Podiceps cristatus. The sequence continues at coordinate 1,885 of JMFS01056670.1, read as the reverse complement.
AGTTTAACTTAGAAATTTGCAGGGCAACACACACACTAAAAATCCCGAGTGAAGTCCATTAGAAAAACAACACAGCAAAACACAAAGAAAAAAACCAACCAACCCCAAAAACTCCAACAAACGCTAACCTAAACTAAAATGTGCTAGATTAAAAGCAACGATCCAAATCAGCATGAAACCACAAATAAAAATCAAGAGACTGTGCCAAAGACCTTGCAGGGATAAAAAGGTTTATAAGTCTGCTTTACAGAGGGGCTTTTTCCACATCCATAAGGCAGCCCCCAAAGACGTGAAGACAAAGTTATGAGAACAGTCCCCTTCACACAAACCCCAAGACTCTCCAGCTCCAATCCTTAAGTCCACAGCAGCTCAGAAAGGAACCTAAATCTAATCTGTTCAGTTAAAAGTAAAATTTCAGACTTAATCCTGCCTCTACAGGCAGCCAACTAAATTTTCCAGCAGGCAAAGTCCTCTTCTGATAGGAGAGTTCTCTTGGAAGATTTGCGTCCAGTGCAGGAGACTCCCCTTTCTGGACCAGGCTCTGAATTCTGATCCCACAACACAGGGATCTACTCAGTAGCGCAGGGATCTCCCTTCTCGCCCCCTGGGCAGCTCTGGTCCTGGCTTTCCAGGCAAACCGCGGAGCAGCCCGGTGGCCAGGAGGGCATCCCTGGGCCAGGCAGTGAAGGCAGCTGCAGCCAGAACCCTACGGCACAAGCCACACGAAGCCACGCTCCAGGGGAGATGCGGAGCTGCCTTCCACCCCCGCACCTCCGAAACAGAAACCTTTATGCTAAATAACAGGGATTTTGCTGATTACTGGCACTCAGCTTTTTAACTAGGCAGATAGTTACTTGTTCCACTCTTGACAAAGTCTTGGACAATAATGCCTTAACTTCAGGGGCATCGAAAGAAAACAACCACCACTATGATGACAAAAGCAAAAAGCAGCAAATAAGAGGAATCTCATATCAATCAAATCAAGAGCAAAACACAGGCCCGGTAAGCAAATGGATTACCATTGTCATTGACGAAGTTATGCACAATTACCATGTGTCTTGACATGCAATGAAGGAGATGGGGTAAAAAAATAAAATAAATCTATCATGTTATTTGTTTTGTTTGAGTACGGCCATATCGTGATAGTTTTTTGAAAGCTTGCCTTTCCTTCTTTGCCTGTGACCCGAACCTCCAACTCCAACACGGACTGCCTTTCCAGCAGCCACCCTGTCCATGAAGATGGGAAGGAGGATGAGGAGCAGCCAATGCCCAGTCCTAACACGCTTTCCCAGGCAGCATGCCTAGTATCAAAAACACAGTAAGGGTCACACTCTGATAAAGGAAACGATTAAAGTGTATCTATCGCGAGGAATGCCTTTCCTCTGTTACACTGGATTGGCAATGCTGGACTTTGCAAATCAAAGATGTTTGGGTTTAGCAATAAAGATTTTAGTGCTATTCTTGAGAACACTGGGTTCCCCCCCCCCCTGACTCAAAAGACCCCTGCCAGTGACCAGACTTTCAGGACTAGCCCTGGCTGTGGCTTTGGACGTGGAGATGGAGAGAATGTGTGAGTGTATTTGGAGCACAGAGGGAAGTTTGATGGGGACAGAGTGAACTCTGTAGTGAACGGGTTTCACCAGAGTAGACTGGAATCCATCCAGGGCTCCAAACAAGATGAACCATGTCTGCCCAGAACTGACAAGTACAAATACAAGGGAAGACCCCTGTTCACATCTGATAACTAATTTATGGATGCTTGGCATTCTGTGCCTCCAAAAAATTGAAGGAACTGAGACCTGTGCCATTTCTCCCCCTGATCTGGGATGCACCTGGGGTGCAAAGAAAAGAAGACGGGAAAATCGGAGACACTGTCGCGCGCCGG